>JAECUM010063731.1:0-24471 GCA_016617855.1 Megalonaias nervosa | reverse complement strand
ATATATATATATATATATATATATATGTATGGCCAAGATCAGTTAACATAACTTCAGTATATAATTTTTCCCATTTTGTCCCATTTGTAGAGCCAAATCATTAAATTGAAAATAAATATAATTGGTAAAGAAAATTTAGAATAAATCTAGGTTGTACATATTCAGTTCAATCGTCTATATTTTAATATATTTGATATTTCCAATTATGTGAAATAAAATGAAATAAAATTTTTCTGATTTTCTATTTGTTCTAGATGGTGTTTCAGAAGTTGAAAGTCTTTTGGCTAAGGAAGCAAGGAACTTTAAAATAGACGCACCAAACATAGGAATAGGTTCGGCCTTTTAAAAAATTATTTCATACCTAAAGTTTTCAGATATATTTTACGAATTTGTCTGACCCTTACTTATATTAACCATAACATTTAAAGAAATGTTTGCGTCGTACATTTTCCTATTGATTAAAAAAACCAACCCGATAAATCTTATATTACTAATCTCTTGTCGTTTAAAATCATTCAAACAGCATATAATGAACTAATGCCTTTTGATTTATGTTGGTCAAACTTTTATCTTAGAATGATGTATGTTGAATGTATCTTTCAAATGACTCCCTTGTGCTGAAAATTAAAATGAAATAAGTGATGAAGGGAATGAAAGCGAACCCAAAGATATATGTTTTGGACGACGTAAGAAAAGCAGGAAAGTAATTGTGTAAAGCAGAGTTTTGAATATCATGTGCATTATACAAATCATATGGGAACAGTTTATAACACATTGTACCTGGAATACAACTATATTTACATTCCAGATTATGTTGAACGTGCATGTATTATTTTCCCACGTAAATTTCTTCACATTTATGGATGAAATGTTTCATCTGGAAATCATTTCGCATTTCACGTAACATATGAGCTTGACATTATCTGATTTATGAGCAGGTTATGTGTCGTGGTGCAAAGCATATGGTTTGTTATCACATTCTTCTCTACGTTCTCGTATTGAGTTGATTATGATGATTTGGCCCCTTTCCCTAGTGTACTGACGTGTGTGATTTCGTCTACAATAAAACCCCATACGACTGGAGTCATTCTCTTCAATAGGAACTTTGTCTACTGTGTCGGTCTTGATATGTTGATATAGCATACCATACTCAGGCAAACGAATGTGTCAGACTCTAAGACGAACTGACACTTAAATCGGGGATCGCGGAATCAGTCAGTCTCTGCAGACAAATTACTCTTCAGTAAAAGGAGATTCACGGAGTTGTCAAAGTATAGAAGTTACCTATTTTTTAGAGTATGCACACTGTCATTTCTGACTTGGATTATGGTAGAATTATTGACTTTTGTCTTCCCCGCAGATTATAGCACATAACCGTGCAGATTAAACCTTTTGTCTATCATTCTGATGAATACACGTGTCTAAAGTCATCTGTTTGATTACATTTCTCTCCATTACTTGTACACTCTCATCATGCAGGTTCAGATAAGATTTAGTATTACTGATAAATGTCATCACATAATGTTTGCAAAATAACTCTTGTTTATTTCAAATATACAAACATAGAAGAAACATCAATGCTGATTAGTAACCTCATCTACATTTTATTGTTTTCTTTCATGATCTTTAAGTGTAGTGGTTGTAAAGAAACATAGCACTATTTGCATAAATAGTTACTCTGTCACCTGCATTTTCTACAGACATCTGTAAAAATGTCTCAGAGGAACAGACAATTCTCTCAAATTCATAGGCAATAGACTAAACTCGTCTGGAATGAACGGGCTTTGGCCCAGATGATATCGTAGGCAATGTAAATCTTACATGTTCTGTTCTTCCTGATCCAGAATGTACAGTACTCTTCATTTTTGGACACATTTTTAGAATCGCATCATTTTATGCAAAGCAAAAGATGCCAACATTACAGAATAAATACTATCTGGTACGCATACACTGCTGTTCTTCCCATCATAGATGGCTGTAAGATTCAATACAGTGAAAGAACTGATCTTTTCCAGTCATCTTAATAAATAATCTTTTTAATGTAATATAATGTGTTGCTTATATCCCATGTTTTGCATATAATCGCCATCACATTTTAGATCAATGACGTATCTGAACTGTAGTGCAACGTATGAACAGTTCAGAGTATGCCATTACTAAATGGGAAACCCCCAAGTTTGATAAATTCTAAGTATAGTTTGCGCTTAATTTTATGCTTAAATGTTGTTTAATTTATAGATATGTATCACCAATTGGTAGGGGTGGGTGGATGATAGCTAAAAGCCCCTTGCATTAATAAGATGATCTTCCAAATAATTACCATGGGAACCGGTATACGTAATGTCAGCCTAATTTTGAGTCAAATTAAAGCCAATGCATATCGATAATACACTTCGATTCATTATAAAGTTAGTCACCTAGGCCAAATACAATACTGTAGAGATATCTCAGTCTCTAAGAAGTTGATTTTATTTTAGATAGTTGTCCTAGAAAATTTTCCACAAGGTCTGTACATCTTTGCTTCCTGATCCTAAATGCACTAAGTGCTGTTATATGTTAAAAGAAAGTAATTCATACTTACTATCATGTGCAACAACGCTTTTTAGAACTACGATGATAAAATCTTCAAATCAAGAACGCGTCTTAGAACTAAGCTGATAAAAGTTTCGAAGTAAACCTGTATTCTCTGCTGTTGTCCTGAATAGCCTTGACACGCGAGGAAGGTACATAGTGTCAAATGATAAACAGACTGACACAGTAGACAGTTCCTACTGAAGAGACTGACACCTGTCGTATGGAGTGTTTCATTGCCCATCCCAAATCTGCCATGAAAGAGAGAATAAAGACAATTCGTAATATTATACATTTAAGAAATTATGTTCTTTCTTTGAGTTTTTGAAATAATTTACTCCTTTACTGACAAAATGGTCACTTAAAGACGACAGTTTTTATTCCATCCATTTCTCTCTCAATCTGTTTTTCAAATTCAGTTTTAAAAACATGGGGGTAAAATTGCATCAAACAGTCAGTGTCAATTTATTCTTTTAATTATTAATACATTAAAAGCATCTAAAAATGTTCTATTTTCTGTCATTATAAAATAAATTAAATATATATTCAGAGGTTATTGCTCTTGTAGTTGGGCTTGATTATGTTATGTTCATTAAAATCTTAAATATCCAGAAAGTATTTGATGGAACTAACGACCTACTGGATACAGATTCCTATATTATCTATAGAGATTTACATGGATGCCTTACTTTGCTAAATGCTTTGCGCTTGACAAGGTTTTACGCAATTAAATACCACAGACGATTTGTACGCAACGGAGTATTTGTTGATAACATTGATTACTGTCTACTGCCAAAGCAAAATGTTTAAATATAGACATCATTAATATCACAGAAACTCTATGCAGCTTTGTTAAAAATATTATAAATATAAGAAATATTATCCCCAATGGCCTTGCTATTAGATGCAAATAAATGTCGCGAACGTAGAAAAGATCTTATGCAAACTCAGAAAATCAGTCTTAAAGTGCTAAAAGACATTATCATCAGAATATAGAAAAAAGACAGACGAAAAATGTGAATTCAAATAGAACATTGCTCGTAACATTTCCCAAGCATAAAATAAATCACACGACATTGCGTGATAGGATTAGATATATGCATTAGTCAAACAGATTGTAAAATATATTACACGAAAATATACCCACGGTTTGTAGAAGAGATATTGATCTAGTAACATGCTTGACACAATTACAATCAAACACGATCATGAGATGCAGGTATGGCTATCCACTGTTGATGCATCTGGACACAGGTCTGCTGTGGTCAACGTGAGAGAGAACATATTGAACAAGACGAATAGGGAAAGGATAAATAAATATGATCTTTGCGTGCTTCTATATTTGAAGAAGTGAATCAATTTGTGCATTGATTGGGCTGTTTTATGCTTTCGACCTAATTCGAATACATCGCTGAACGCCCTTGTAGTAAACGGTAGCATGCGCCCCATCCAAATTACAGATTCATTCAGCACCCCAGCATACATTTGGATAAATCTGGTCACGATTTTTAGAGGTATATCTAGTTATTAAAAAACGGGATTAACATAACGAAATCATATCACTCTGAGTCGAAACGATTACGATATTGTGTGCATTTACATACGGAAGGTCAACGTGAAAATTTTAAATATTTCAAAGAATTGGATCATATTCATGGAATGTTTGACAAATTTCGCTTTCGTAAGTAAAATCTAGATACGAGTACTAGTTTCAGTGAAAACTATTGTCGTTCTTAGTTATAAGTTATTACTAAAAAGTAAAGATTATAAACTTATATCTGTGAAGCACAATTTATATTTTCCCAAGTGTAGTATAATTATATTTCGGAGAATTTTTATCTAGTCCTGTTCGATGATTTCTTTTCAGGTTTGGGGATAGGAATTTTGCTCGGATGCTTAATTTCGATCACAATAGCCTACTGTCGGAAAAGGTATTGTCATTAAATATGTATTGTTGATTTTACCGAATATAAGTTGTTCTCCTCAGTTATCATTGTAAGATATTCTGATTGTTTAATAACTCTTATAATTCAGTAATATATTCTAGGGTAATGTTAAACTTGTCATGTACATAGCTAAAGTACTTAGGTGACCTATCGAAGACGACAAAACATTTTTGGCTAAATTTTATTAGTTTCTGATAAAAGGTCTTGCTCCTGGAAAATATGAAACTCGAGCTGCTACGTCTTAGCTCCTCGCGGGGGTGAGTGAGGCAGATGAGCTCAGTTACAGGATTGCGTCTGTTAGCACCGATAATATGAAAGAAAGTCAACCTAAAGCTACATTCCTTCCGAAAACTTATTTTTACCTAATATTACGACCGTGTTCTTTGCATCACCTAACAATGCAAAATACTGGCTTTAGCACAAATTCAACCAAGATCTTCCAGATTTGCTTATTTAATTTTCGGTAAACTACTGTGTTGTGGTCTAACAATGTTAGTATTCAGACTTGCTTTCCGTAAAGTGTTAACATGCTCTGTGTTAAGCTCATTTCTTGATTTTTAGTGCGATTTCAAAGTAGAGGTGAGGAGGAGAGCTACTATACTACACTTCCCCCAACATAGGCGTCGACGTCCTCACGTGCTAAATAATATACATATGTATAGCCTTTCCACATCTGAACCATTATTTCTTCCCTTGTCCAAGCAACAGTTCGGTGTGTGTTTCATGACACTTGTCTTATAGGAAGGAGAATAACTTTATACAGACATGCACATTATTTGTGCATAAATTCCTGATTTAGCGCTTGCATTCAGTGCTGGTTTTTGGAAACCTTTATTAATACTGTCGTACCTAGAACCAAAAAGGTTTGTTTGGGGAGCATATTGAAATTTTATTTTTATCAAGTTCAGTTCATGCTAGAGCCCGCATGCTAGATGATTGTATGCAACTCAATGAGCAATATACCCTTTCAACAAAAGGATATCGATGAAACTTAAATATCACATTTTGCTGACGTAGGTTAATTTATTGGCGCTTAGCTCATGCCACGTAAGTTTTTCTTATCTTGTAAACTTATTGCTATAAATGGTATCACGAAACTTGGTCAGGGAACACAGCTTGAAGAGCACTCTAACCTCATTACAAAGTAGGTCACTGTCATCCATAAATATTGTGTTTTCAAAATTGATACTAGAATCATTACAATAGATGCCTGAACATGTCTTTGTTAGTACTAAAGCTTATAAAAAATAAATGCACAGTGACCTATACTTCACATTTACTGGCTTGGGTTAGATTCTAGCATTTAGCAAATAACCACGCAGATTAGATGAATTTAAGATACTATTCTAAAGGTCTCCTCGAAAACAAACCTTGTTTACGGTACGCACACTATTGCATTCTCTTGTGTCTTCTTCCCTTTGTTCCAATTTTTGTCGCATAGCAATATATTGTTAAACTGTTTCCTGTCTCATTTCTCATTCCGGTGACAGGCAAAGAGGAAAGTCAAGCAGTAGCAACCAACCCTGGGATGACGAGCTATTGAAAGTTTCGACTTCAAGGAAAAATGAAATGCAAGCCAATGGACATATGTATGTTCCATCTTCAAAAGAGAAATCATAAAATATTGTCTAAAGTCTCTTCAAGAAAATGTTTAATGCAAACTCTTTCAACAGCACCACAATATTCGTAATCTCCTAGCTTCTCTCACTGAGCAGTAGAGGTTATTAAAATGAAACCATTTGAACATACATTGTTTACAATAAGAAACCTATTGTATCATCTTGTATCTTCTTTCCTTCTTTTTATATTTTATCAGGCAGCGGTATATAATCTGTTATACCATTATATTTTATTAGGTAACGGTATATAGTTTCTTTTTCTTTTATAATTCCAGCGACCGCCACAGAGGAACGTCAAGCAGTGCCATAAATGTTTCAAATTTTGAGCTTGGTACCAGGAAATATGACCGAAACGTGAACATCTCTACTGCATCAAAGCAAGAAGTGAAAACCGGTGGAGAATTGTATGTTCCGTCATCAACATATCAGATTTGGTTCTAAGTCTTTTCAGTAAAATGTTTAATGCAAACCATTTCAACAGGCTAGGTTGAATATTTACAGAACTTCACGTATCTAATAACCCGGATGTTTTCAAATATAGGAAAGTTAGCTGTATTTCCGCAGAATACCCAAACAACAAAAATTACGTTTACTAAATTCGCTACTGCAAAATTACATAGTTTAGGTCTAAACAGTTTTGACAACTGGGTGTTCATAAACATAGGCTGGTCAATGTTTTTGTGAACAGGAGATTTAAACTGAACACCATACGTAAAGCAGAATGAATTGCTGCAAAATTACTAAACTGATTTGCACAACAATACATACTAAATAAGAATAACCTATATGCAGCGATTATTGCACCTTTTGGATTTCATATCTTCATCTTAATCTCTAAGCTGACACAAAAGCCTTTTTGGATAGTGTGTGGAGTGTTGGATAGTATAAGTGGTATGAGAGAGTATTTTGTTAGATTTCATCCCATTCTCTTAAACTCTAACCTAACACATGATGTTTTGGATACTCTATGTAGGTTGTTGGATAGTATAAGTGGTATGTGAGAGTGTTTTGTTAGATTTCATCTCCTATTAAGCTCTAAGATAACACAAGACTTTTTGGATAGTGTGAATGGGGTATTGGATGGTGTAGATGGTGTGATTGATGGTGTTTTTGTTGGATTTAATCTCCTTCTCCCAAATTCTAAGCTACCTCAAGACGTTTCCTATAGTGTATGTATCGGGTGTTGCATGGCATAGATGGTGTGATGGATAGTGTTTTTGCTTGATTTCATCCTGTTTCTTAAACTGCAATCTTTGCAATTTTCCAATACACGCACACTCTTAACTTTACCAGAAATCTTCACTTCATTTAAACCCCCAAATTCACTAGTTATAAAAATGCCACTACATAGTCTCTCTCTCTCTCTCTCTCTCTCTCTCTCTCTCTCTCTCTCTCTCTCTCTTTACCTATGTATGTGTAGGTCAAAAATGTCTAAGTGATAAATTGTTTCCGTTTCAAAACGAGAACCAATAATGTGTCCGTTCAGTATTTAGTATGGCACGAAAAATGGTACAGTACACACCAGAGAGATTGCATATTCACGGTCTCGATAAGTTGTCTGCACTGCAGCGGTTAAAGGCTAGCGCATAGGCAATACTTTGAACAATACAAAATGCATAACTCATTATGAGCAATCTCATTAGCTACACATATTTTCTTTCTGTGATCGCTTCGAATGGACTTCAACTGCTCTTCACACAGCGACAATATCGGACCTGTGTCGTCTGCATCTAACATCTAGGCGCTTTACCAAAACAAATGCAATTAACGCACGAACAATAGTAACATTGATAACCCATGGAAACTGTCAGTCAAAATACATCCCGGAATGTTTGGATATATTGTTTTGTGAGAACTTTACATCGACGTATTCAAGAAAGAAGGATATTAGTCGACTATATCTTCACTCTTGTGATAATTTAATTTAATTTTGTTAGTGGGATTTTTCTTTTTCAAATTTCTTAAGGAAAATGTACCATAAAAAACGTAAGTGTCGTGATCTTTTTTATTTCTCTCCTTTGTAATGACAATTCCATTTTTCACAACACACACACACTCACACAAACACCTTTGTTTTCTTATAAAATGACTTCGATTGTAATCCTAATGGTATATGTGTTTTGGAGTGTTTGCTTCTGTCTGTATATGTTTGTTTATGTATGTTTTTCAGCTTCAGCTTAAAATCCTTACCGATTCCGTTTAACCCAATCAACCCCATTTGACCCGATACACCCAAGTGACTCCCCATGTTAAATTCCCCTTGAGGCTGTAGAGGTTCGCCTTGAGGCTGTAGAGACTCACTCATTTTAAATTCATGTAAGAGGATATCAGCCAAGTTTGAGGTTATATAGGCTCACATTACTACTAAAGTTCTCAAATTATCTCACCCTGCATTTAAACAAGTATAAAAAGTGATCAAATTATCTCACCCTGCGTTTAAACAAGTATAAAAAGTGATCAAATTATCTCAACCTGCGCTAAGGCAAGCTTACAAAGTGATCAAATTATCTCTCCCTCAGTAAAGGAAAGTATAAAAAGTGAACACATTATCTCACCCTTAGTAAAGGCAAATATACAAAACGATCAAATTATCTCACCCTGTGCAGAGGTAATATTGTAGGAAGTAGTATGTCGTAATTACTTATACATATTGTGTTAGAGAAAAGAAATATTTCTTAGGAGCAAGGTGATTACATTACATTATTTCTTCAATACTTTTTTCTGCTCTAAGATACAAACATTACATTGAATGGTTTTAAAACTCAACCATCAATGATATTTCGATTTTATATCTTTTTTTCCAAAATGACGTGGATTACTATTAAATAGATATTAATCTTTAATTGGTTCTCTTTTGGTGAAGAGAACCTAAGCTTTACATGCCAAAATTAACACATGTATAGTTCAAATATCTTTCTTTTTGAATGTCTGAAAACGTTATTTGTATTTTCTTTCAGTGACACTTCTCAATGTCATCACAACTCTGAAGAAAATGACGATGTTGTGTTCAGTGTGGGTCTGTAAAGAATGATGATCGAAAAAAATCAGCATGTCCATCGTTGGATTTAAAAGTGAACACTGATCGACAGCTACAATATTGATTGGAATCACCTATGCAATAGACCGATATGTAGTAATGTGTGGAATGTATACACACGATGATCATAAATACATTTAATGCAAGATTCCATTCTGCTAAAAATGAAAAGGAAGGTGTATATATATATATATATATATATATATATATATATATATATATATATATATATATATATATATATATATATATATATATATATATATATATACCTAAGAACGCACACCATTATGCTAAATCCACTTAAATGGATTTCCAAAAGAATCACATTTAAAAAATGGACATATTGACAATATCATGTGTTTTCGTTACCTTTTCTGATATATTTAAAAAACTTTTCATTAATTTGCCTGTCTATTTCTTTTACAATTGTGAGAATTTTATATATTCTAACATATCACAGTAGGCAACATTCGATGCACAATATGTATTGAAGATAGGAGATTTAGGCCTATTGCCAACACACACATACACACACATATTTATAAGTCTTTTTCACGCTAGACTCATATGACTGTTTGAGTTGAAAATATATTAATTATTAAATACAATAAATTTTCTTATAATCAAACGTAAATTATCGATGGACGTTCGATTTTATTAGGACATTTTCTTATCATCAATTGATCAATATCGCAAGACGTTCGAGTTTACCAGGAAATTTTTCAGTCTTTCCAATCAAACTTGTGTAATATTAGAAGCTACGTGTACGTGAATGCGCAGAGAGAACATATATTTTATTATGTAATTTTATTCCCCCAAAAAGATCAAGAATGAATGTGTTTGTGATGTCTCATTGACTCATAATTAAATGGAATGTGTGTGTGTGTGTGTGTGTGTGTGTGTGTGTGTGTGTGTGTGTGAATGGATTAAATGAAATGTTGGTGGTTTCTTTATGAAGTGTCAGTTGTTATATATAAGGACCTGAATATGGGTTTACTATTGCCAAATACAAGGAGTATAACAGCGTCTCAATACCGAGAAGAACAATCAATGTGGAACATTTGCATGTGCTTACCGTCAATGTCCCACAATTTCCACGCACTTCAGCCATTGTCTAAAGAAGGGTCCTTAAACACGCAAATGCCACAAATATATTGTTCTAGTTAACTCACTCCCCATTATTCACGAATCTCTAATTTCACGCTTACACGAGTTTGTTTTTTTTGTTTTTGGTTTAACATTCGTGTGACTTATCCTTACGCGTTTCTAAGCCATAGATCGCTATTTCATGTCAAGTGCTAAAAGCCATGATCCAAACTACGAACACAAATTTATTTCTATCTATATGCAATCTCTTGTCCCGTGACATCCTATGCTAAGAAAGTAGGGAGGGTCCATTTTACGAAACAAATCCATGCCATCCATTTAGTTTTGTGAATACTTTATATTATGATGTCTGCGAAATATCTTCCCATCACCGATTCCCCATAATCAACAAATAATCATAACCAATAAATAATCACTTAAATCTAACAAAGCTCCAAACATAGACGTCAATACAAAAATTGAAACCTTAGGTTTATTACGCTATTAAAAAGACATACGGTATATTTTAATTTATAGGAATAGACTTTTGGTGAAAAGCATTCTACATCTAGTTATATTCAATATAATAACTACTTGATTCTGTCATGAAGGTAGTAGTTAATAAATTCCATTGAAAAAGTATAATTACATTATTTTTTGATAACAAAACAACCTTTGGTGTATATACGTGTATATGTAGACACATGTACATACAAAAGAATGCATTACTGTACTATGTGATTGATTATAGCTGTCTCTAAATGAAAATTTAAAAAACCTGTGTAGAAGTATGTATGTATGTATGTATGTATGTATGTATGTATGTATGTATGAGTGTGGATGCATATATTATTTACGTAAGAAATATTTTCTAGGCAGACTATATACATAATTTATTAGCAGCCATCTTTTCTATTTGAACTGATTCATGGGTTGCAACCAAATTAATCCGGAATGTGAGCCAGAGTTAATATCATTATTATTATCTATACGTTCTGAAATAAATAATAGTACCATATCTTTGTCTTTACCTATCTTCATCTCTGGCATTATTACACATTGCAAACAGTTGGAAAACTATTTTCTTTTTATCTCGATTGCACAATAAGTTTTATCAATGCATTCGACTTTCCATCAACAAGGCTACTGTCTTTACTTTTTATTATAAATATGTCTATTCTTTTATTTTTTACGCAAAACTGGAGAAACCAGAAATATATATCTCGTCCTCCTTTCCTATGAAATATATTTCCACCCACCCACTCATACCATCCGCAGCCACCGTTCCATTTATCGTTTTCAATATTGAATTTGTTTAGTTGCGCAGATAATTGATGCCAAATGCATATACGAAGAAGTTTCTAAAACATATCATATATATCAGAAATGCATGAACCCAAGTGTCTCAGTTATAATTCAGGCACAGAGAAGAGTACATCATAGCACGGCACACAAGAAGGAATTGAAAGAAATAACATCAAAACATTAAGTTTATTGCAGCTTCATCTCAAGAAAACTAAAAACAGCTATAACATCTAAGATATTTTAAACTATATAGGATGTAATAAAAATCACATAGATGTAGTTGTAATCATGACGACATGTACAGTCTTTCAAATTTCATTGGAAGAAGCAGCATCTGCGATTCGCGAAATTACACATTCAAATATTAATTTTCCTCGGCAAAAATTTACCAAGTACAAATTTAACACTTCCACAAATCACAAAGGATTGCCATGAAATTGACTAAAATCAGTTGATATGGCAGGATTTATCGATGTTGATAAAGTCAATTGCCATCTTTACGTTGTGAAGGTATAAAGTGTTTGAAGAATATTTTCAGGCCTTTAATTTGAGCAGCAAAAGGGGTGGACCGACCCCCCCCATAAGTGACGACGACCTGGGGGGGGGGGAAGACCCCCCCATCAAGGCCCTATTTTGCAAAACGTGGCCTAAACAAGTGCTATTTTAGCCAAGCGATGTTAACTCATTAATTATCCAAAGCCAATCCTAAGCTTGTATCTAAGCTTAGTTGGAGCACCGGTTATTATCCACGCTGACCTCAATGGAAAATTACTGGTACCGGTTACCTGTCCAAGGAAAATTACTGTCACGTGTAAACTGCGTGATTTTCTCACACTCTAGTCATTCTGGCCTCATGGAAAATTACTGGCACCGGTTAATGTCCACGGAAAATTGCTGTCAATTCGTTGTAGCTGAAAAAATATGATACTGCATGTAGCAAAATATTATATATTAGCTGACTTAGTGATCTGTAATTAAATAATTGTTGCTATAATAATAATGAGAAATTCTGCGACCCCCAAAATCAGTGGCGACGACCCCGGTACCCAACTCCCACCAATTAAGGTCTCAATGTTGTAAATTGGGCCTAAAAAAATATATTTTGTAATCGAAATGTCAATTTGAGGCCTCTATGAAAACTTGTAGCAGAGATGTTATTGTGTGACATAAGTAAATTTTATTTCCTGGTTAAGTCGCTTTGAATGAGCCGATTTAGAAATATCTTCTGCTACATAATGTATTGAGCTTCGATATATATCAAAATATTTTTCAGCAGCATATGTTGATTTAAATTCCTTTATCTAGCCTGTTTCAAGATTAGTTGATCTAATTGGGCGTATTGTTTTTTTTTTAATATTTGCCTGTCTTTCCATGTGATGTAGTTTGGCTCTGTATGACAGTTTCTGATGATCTCAGCTCTGCTGGCTTCGTAATTAGTAAATATTTGATGATCGAGATCAAGATCTTTATCAGTATGCTCCTTATATATATATATTTCCCCTTCTCTATTATAACTAATTTTCAGCAGAGGAATATCTGTCGAGATAATCCTTTGCGTTTTTTATTCTGATGTCATCAGATGCATTTTGTTTCTCGTAATATCGTTTAAGCGCTCGATAGTTTCGTACGCCGCGGGATACCCATAATTATGTTTTCCCCTTGACCCCAATTCCGCATTGCAAACATGGTTGTGGTCCAGTACTCCCACGCCGTACGCTGGTGTTGTGATAACCACAAACCTAGCCACGACAATTTCTTTTACAAGGTGTGACTGATCCGATCATGATCATGAGCCATCGACAAGTATTTTTTGCTCCTGTCATATTATATTTTGTGGATAAAGTCTAATTGAAGAAATTACTTTTCCTAATTATATAATAATGACTAATTCTACTGTTGCAAAACAGCTGATGGAACAGTATTTTAGTCTAACCGGGATAGAACCACATTTTCCATGGTGGAAAATTGCACAAAAAATTTACGAAATCAGATCAAAGAATTAGTAACCACGATTGAAATTGAGAGAGTATCAATGATCAAACCGCAGAAGGGCAGAGACAAGTTTTTTTGAACGAGAACGAAATAGATTATCGGTGATCGAACCACAACACACCACTAGATTTGACTTTGACAGATTACAAGGTGACAAAAAACAACCACTACTTGAGTTCCAGCTACACGAATTTAGCAAAATGGCCAAAAATCAGTTTGCTCAAGATGGCGTTGATCAGGTCTGGTCGATATTTAGGACAGACTGCGATGGTATTTTCGTTGACTCCACCGTGAACGAGAAACGAGCAGCGACTATTATGAATGATCTTGTGGATGACAGCAAACACATATTTTAGAATAAAATTTATTGTCGAACATGTCAGCCAAGATGGTCCAGCTTGGATTATGCGTGATAAACTTTGCCCTGTTAAGGAATCACGCCGACATAACAATGTCATCACAATAAGTAAAATGCTCCAAACCAGGCATGTTTACTGGAATAGACAAACCATACTACAATAACGCGTATCCAGTGTCTGCAGTGGTTTATGCACTGTACAGTTTAAACGATCCTGATATTAATGCTCTTGCACCGATGAGAACAGGCAAATTAAATTGCGTAGCACAACGTGTCAGAGAACATTTTATTAACTCGAGACTTGGAAATGGACTTACAGAATCGAGAATACAAAAATAGCACAATGGAAAAACACTTATCAACTGAGCTAAAATAAATGACGTAGCAGTGTTGGAAAAAACATTGAAGTTTCCGATCGTGGTAAAAATAATAGCAAACGAATTTTGTATCATTCGGGTAAATACTATTGTAAGGGCGCCCCAATAGCGATAGTTAATCATAACAGTCACGCCTGGACTGAATCAGTAACGAAGATTTCACTCAAAAGAACAATACGACTTTATGAGGCCAAATTTTTGAGGAGATTTATAATATTAGTGCGAGTGACCCTATATCGGTCTGGCTATTCCACGGTTATTGCGCAGATTCATCTGCCGCAGACACATCTGCTACATATGAATCAACATTTGATCAATTTGTATTAGCGTCTGGTATACTTTTTCGGAAAGAATCTCTACAACGCGCGACGAAACGGATGGCGATAGTGATGAATTACTCAGTAATTGTATTACTATTTCGTCTGTTGTGGCTCATATCTCACAACAAAACATTCATGGCGTCCAACGCCAAAAGAATTTCTCGACGAAATATCAAGAGCTTGTGTTGAGTTTGGACATGGTGGTCTCTGGAACACAAAGTATTATTCCGCCGATATGATCTCAATTGACAATGTTGCATTTTATCCGGCTAGTTTTCTTGGATACAGCGAATGTCAAACGTATTTGAACAATTCAGTCATCCAACACACAAAATGACACGAATTGCTATAAACGGTCAACTTCCTAGCAACTATCTTACCGAATTTGCCGAGAATGAATCATCTGAGTTTTCAAATGATATTCATCCTGTGATACCCATCTGGTTTGGTCTTCATTTAATAAACCGGACACCAGAGTTAATATGAACGATTGTTGCGCAAAAAATCAAAGTGGTTGGGCTCCAGTAGTGCTATTACAGTATTTGTTAGATAGTGGTATTTTAACATCGCTGACTGTAATATCGGCGATAATTTCATACAACTTACAAAAATCTGTCTGGTTACTACGCGATGACAAAGATATCTGCAGAAGAATTATCGGTAAGTTTACATTTTGTGCGTCATCTAATAAATAAACACAGCTGCACAAGATTAATCATCGACCCAGCAGAACTTGATTTTTTAATAGCAGATACAACGTCGAGAGGAGTATTGATGTCGCGGTAATGTGCAATCACGCGAGATAGTAAACATATTGGCACGATAGTTAGCTACTACGACGGTGACTCGACGCAGTTTACTCATTTGAGATCTTCGATGCTCGCGTATTCGTCAATAAACCTGTTATCGATGATTAACCGGTTTCCAGTTGATGCTGTTAGAGTCGCCACGTATATTTTTCATATACGTCGATCGAAAATGGATCTTGTGAAACCATTTATTGCTGATGATGCTGGATGAGGCCACTGGAGAATAAAGCGAGAAGAAATACTTAATTATTCTGAATCAGCTGATGTTAATCTTGTCGGAGCTTATTACCGAATCGATAAATTATCAGAACGATCATCATTGCTGTCAGTGACTAATCCAATCGCGCGACATAGCGCAGTCTATATTAATGTTCCTGATGGTTCTAGTAAAACAACATGTGCGATAGAATAATTTAAAAACTCAGACATAATAGTGTTTACGCCAATTCAAAGGCTTGCCAGAGAAATGAAACAGCGTGAGTTAAGTCCTGCACATATCACAGTTTCTTTCGATGGCGTGGTGATGCGTGGAGGTCTCAGCGGATGGGACAAATATATATTCCTAAAATCATCATCTGGGAAGAAATATGCACCGTGTCCAATGATATCTTAAAAATGTTTCTCGACTGGCTGTCGACGAAAAACACAGCAAACATCATATGCGACAATCATGGACAGCCTCCGCCCTTTATAGGAGAATCCACGCATGAATGGTTAAAACAAATATGTTAATCACTACAAAGAAATATTGTATGACTACAGATCACAAGATGAATCATTACGACGGTTGCAATCACTAATCAGATTACAGCCGGACAAAATATACTCTAGGTTATGTGATAACAATTCATTCGTCGCAGGGGCTAACAATCTCAGATACAAATATCTGGATTGTCGACGATCGCATCGACTGGTCAAAGTTAGTATATTTGGCAGTATCGAGTCACAAAAATATCTCAACCGCGTAAAATTCTTTGTGATAATTTTAATCAATCAGACACGGCAACAATATTACCCAGCACGTTGAAGAAAAAATTAGCTGGTTATGCGCGAGAAGACAACACAAAAAACAGCGCCAGTTTGATCTTGATGTTGAATTTATCATGACGCTGAAACAACGACAAAATCATTACTGCGCCTGCTCTAACACAATATTGAATTACCAATATTTTCCTAACGATGTATGACAATTTACTTTGGTCAGAATCGATAGTAGTCCCGGCCACACACGCGCACTTTCGCTCTGACATGTCTTGAATGTAACAGACGTCGAGGAGCTTTGCTTCTCACCCGCTAGCGTCTGCGACGCCTTATCCAACTTGGTGGTAATTGGGTATCATCAGGAATTACCTGTAATTGTTCACCGACATATCCACGTTAAGGAGCTGTTGAATCTAATCTGTAGATTGGTGGCTGCACAGTAGATCTTACCACGCTGGAAATTTTATGGGTGGTTACACTCCATACGGGATTAGTTGCTTTTGCTGCACTACCCTCAAGTTCACCAGGTTCATATAAATACCTGATTGTTACGTTACTGCCCAGCACTGGTTGTTGTAATTAGTTTTCTGGTGATTTTTGTCGTGCTATGTGTGCATCGATAGGTTTCATGTTAATTTCACGAGTGACTTCTTTGTTTAACGTGGCCAACACGTGAGGTAGTTTCTCATCCCATTCAAGAGATCTGTCCTTGCTCAGTAATTCCTGAACGTGTTGATGTCCAAACAGTCGCTGTGCTAGAGTTTGATTAAATCATTCAAAGATTGCCTGATCGTGATGTACAGCGGTGTGTCCACGTCCGATTTTAACGTTATGTTGTTGCATCAGCGTCGTTACTACTTCGAGAAATTCTTTGCCAGAATCAACTTGCAGCATGTGTCCAACGTAACGGTCCACAGATAAATTTGTTCAAATGCTGCTGCGACTTCAGTTGCTGTTTCAGTCGATAGCGGTTCAGCTTCTTTATATCTACTTGCAATATCTATGACAGTCAACGCGTATTTGTATGTGCGCTGTTTGCGTGATGTGCCAATGACGTCATGTTGTAAAATGAAGATATCTGCCTGATGAACTTCGTTGGGCGTGCTGACATCAATCCTTCCATGCTGAATTATTTTGGGATGTGGTAGATACATTTACCATTTTGCCTGTCTTGACAACAAATCTGCGGCAACTGCACGTGTCACACCTGATGAACCGGCGAGTTTGCTAATCGCTGATGTACCTCTCCAATATCTACTATCTAATATTTAATAATAAGTCGACTCCATTATGTAATTATCGGACAATTAATTGCCCGCGACCACCGCTAACTCAACCACTTATCGCCTATCTTATCAACCAATTCGCGTGTGATTCTAACATGTTTTTATCGACTTGACATCGGCGATATGTCGTTGTTGCAGATCCGTGTTTTTATACGCGATGTGATGAGTATGGCACGCCTGATCAATCGCATTTACTGGAAATTCGCCTGGTTTTGGCTGATTTGTTTCATCAAGTCTGATATCAAGTCGGGTTCCAGGACCACAATAATTATATCCGGGATATGTTTTTCCCCTGGGTATTTAGCCCATGTTGTTCCTGGCTATTTTCCGAGTGTCACAGCAACATCACCACCAGCCACTGTGTCGCCATCTATGCCGCATCTCATACACTTACTTGTGAGTGCCTATGTGTTAGTTGTCATCGTTGTTATGCTTATCCCGGCTATATCCGTGACCGTCTTGCATCGAACGCAATATAAACTCATAACTATAAATAATATTTGTTCAATATGAACGTGATTGACTTTTCAGCGACACACGAGCAGGCACAGGTCAAACATCATCCAGTATTGCCTAATTCCATTCGAGCTATTATAAATAATCCGTCTGGGTCTTGTAAAATTCAGTTGTTGCTCAACCTGAAAATGAGATGGCTCAAATGGGGCAAACTTTATTTAGCAGCGCCATCATTAGATGGCCAACTATGCTATAATGTTCTTAAGGAATTGAATGAAAACGCAGACGCTGAAGATGATGTTGTTGAATTTATGACCGACATCGATGATGCGCCCTCCGTCGAGGATCTTAACGAGGATATCAACAATCTAGTGGTTTACTATAATGTCATGCTTAAAAAACAAGCAAATCCGGCCAAAATATTTTCACGGGGCAGTCATAAAAACACAGATGTCATCTACGTTACACATAGGTAATCTTCTATTCCCAAGTGATCACTAACTAATTTTTTGGTTATTTTTAATGGTGTTTATACACACACGCTGCGAAATATTCATAAGACTTGGTGTCCATGTGACATGGACATAAATAAGTCCACAAAACGTCTTTGAACGTGCTCAGAAAAGCCCCACATGGATTCATCACTATAAGTTTACACAATCCAGCAACACGTTATCTAATTAGTCTCGATAAAATCTTTTATTAAAGAAATACAGTTGTTGTATAATGAAGCAAGAAATATTAATGAGATTATCTCTGAGATTGAACAATTATAACAAGTTGGTCTAGCGATTCAACTTGATGTTGATTTTGAGATGATACAGCAGCGACGGGAAGAGGGTAGATATACACTTGCAGCAGAGTATAGATTTATCAAATTACTCCAACGCGAAATGGAATTGTCATTTGCGGATTTACACGAACAATATGATATAGCTAACTTTGTTCCACTAGCATGTGCTATTGAGGAAATACGATCAGTGTTGTCTCGACAATATGAAACTCGAACGGCTGTAAGTGCGCGTGCGAGACAGCTAAAACTCTTGTGTTGGAATCCGTTAGGATTCCCGAATCCACCAAGGAATCCGAATAGCATCGTCACCGGTACCAAAAACAAATTAACGACAAAAAATTATATTATTCTTTATCGTTAATTATTTTTTGTCATGCTGGGGCTATCATGGTCTATCACGCACATACAAACTAATTGGCAATTTTTCACTACGCGTGTTCAATAAATTACCTTCTTGGAAGGTTTGACGAGAACGTATTCGTGACATCGATGGATTATGACATCGTAAATAAACAGGATTAACGGGCACTGACACAATCAAGTAACCCGGTCGGACCTCAGGAGAAAAGCTGTAAAGAACACATCCCTTCTGGGCTTGCCCTTGGGATGTTTTCCCAGACGCGGTATGGCTACCGTCGACTGAGTCACAGACTAGATCTACAGAAATCGTCGATGTGATATTGACAATACCAGGCGATACCTGACGACCACCACCCACTGGATCGTTATCATGTCGGGGAATATATCTGGAGGGCCTCTTAATTTGACCCATGCTCCAGAGATTTTTGGAAAATATTCGTCAGTTATGTAATCAAGACCCTCCTGAATTTTATCGATGTTGAACTGGGGTACTATAAACGTGGGCAGTTGGTCTTCGGCGATCTTAAAATGATCAAGAAATAACTTTTTGTATGCTACACCGCTTCCTCTCCTAATATGATCACCTCTTTTAATTACTTTTTCTATTATAATTTTTCGAAGGAGTTCTGCATCAGATTTCAACTGGTTCAGATGTTGTACTGTCACAATGATTCTTCGTTTAAAATCAGCATTCGGATATTCAAGTATATACTGCTCAAACAGCTTTCTCAGATCATATCGTGTATTTTTATTCTCTTGGTAACCATTATTCAGGAGAAATTACAATCCATTACCTTACCGTCTGTATTTTACTATCATAATACCATGACAGGTAATGATGTCCACCTGAGTCGACCTCTAAGTCATCCATTCCAAGCATACTCCTTATGTCACTGTCTGTGAGGCATACTATTGTCCGCTGTGTCTACGTTCTGGTTCTTTGATGAACATTCGTTTGTCTGTCAAATAATCAGATCACGCTGGTTGTGGTGGTACAACATAAATTGGCGCTTCCAGCAAATGATTTTTGTCTGATATTTGGTTAACTATAATAAAGATGTAATTGTGCCAGTGCGATCTCAAGTGACCGACCATTAGGTGCTTTTATTAGATTTGGAAAACCAATATTGAATTCCGGCTGCGTTGACGTTGCTGGTATCATTGTGGTCATCGGCGGTGTTGTTCTGATAGCGATTATCTGCTCCAGTCTTGTGGTTATTTCTGCAGTCATTATTATTTATACGGCGGATTCTAAATGTGGCGTTGGCAACGTCAGCAAAGGTACGTTTGCCTTCTTGTGATACCAACCATAAATATTGTTAGGTATATGTAATTTAATTACTTGTGTGTTAGCTTTAAATTCTTTGTTTATTTTATTTTTGTTTCTTTGCATTTTATTATAATGATAGTTTTCACGGGATTAGACTATTTTCGGAAAAATCACTTCTCTGTTTTGACCTGATTTGAACGTAAAAGGTATTACATTATCAGTATTTTTAGTTCACCTTGGTTGAGAAGTTTTGTAAACACTAAGCGAAAATGACAGGCTATTACCAAGGTCAAGTCAGCCTACGTGTTAGCTGAGTTGTAAACAGCCTTTCTTTTTTTATTTTTAGACTTGGGAATCTGATTCTTAGATAGGGCTATTCATGCCTACATGATAAATAACATTTTTTTTTTACTGCGCTGTTTAAATAAGTGGTCACTTAACCTGTCACGTGAGCCACCATGTGATCTAAAATCATGTGTTAAGACAGACGGTTTTTAGTATACCCAGTCGGTCGTATTCATACACCTCAGAGCTCAAGGTGTTTCTATTGTTGATGCCAGCTTGTTCTGAAGTTGATCTATTTCTTGGAATTTAATAATTTATTCTCTAAGAAACTACACAAGTGCTTCTTTATAAAAGTTCTGGGAAAAAACACAGTGGAAATTTATTCTGGAATTCTAAACGGGAACATTATAAATTGTTATTCAACGATGATCTGTTGCCATCAGTACAACGACCTCATCTGACGTCATCGCCTTCCATATTGGAACTTCATAGAGATTCGAACCTGGATTCAATTAGAACTGTTTAGTGATAGGACTTATATTTTTCAATTCTAGAATTAATTTTTGGATTATATTCACAAACCGTAAGTCCTATTTCATATTTTTATCTTGTTTTCTAGGGAAATAAATTACTTTGTTAAAACTTATAAAGCTTGTTGACTTCATTCTTTTCTTTTGTTACATTTGTTAAACTCCTGTTGGACAAGTAAAGTCATTCGTAAATAAATCTAACCTAGATTGCCATGGGTTGGGGTTTGCCAATGACTTGGTCCAACGGGATAGTCCCTCTGCTGATCCAAGAAGTTACTCAAGAAGAAGAATGCCATGGAGGTTTTTTGCTGCGTGGGAAAAAAGGGAGGCCGAAAAGATGGTTTGCCATTTCCATGCAGAGAGGAAACTAGAATGGACTACCTTGAGAAAATGAGGACATGTAATAATCAATAGAATAAAGAAATTTGGAAATAACGAAAGAAATGTGAACAAGATTCTACAAATCCTACTGGACAAAGAAAGTCAATGCTAAATAAAATTGGATTACCACTACAAAACTGAGGGATGCCGAAGAAGATGTAGAAGGAAAGCCACAATGATTTGTCTGACTTCAGAAAAGACGTATGGGAAAAAGAATTAAAAGATAAAGAAATTGGAAAATATATGGACTTTGCTACAGAATATGGAAAGGAATGGTAATGGAATTGATATAATATTTTGTTTTGAACTACTGAAAATCTGCAGACAGAAATTTTTTGAAGATGAAATATTCTTGATAAAGTGACAGCTGAGAAATTGAAGAAATATATACCACGTTGGGCATTGTGCATGATCAATCTAATTTGTTATGGCCGATATAATTGATCACTCACTGTAGTAATCGTCGGTAATTTCATCGATGGACGCTACTGTCCTCGACGCCACCGGTAAATAGACGCTGACAAATAGCAGCTGTTTCATTGATGATTTAGTGCGAATTGTTGCCGGCTTGTCTTCCACCAGTCAGAATTTCCAGGCGATCAACATCACCGAGGATGTTATTGGGACAAAGTTTATTCTGAATCACCGGCGATTCAGCGATCACATTACCGTCCTGTTTCCTACGACGCCGATCGCGAGTGGCAACGGCTCTTCCGGTTGCTTCTTCTTCCTCAATACGCGGTGGTCTGAATGGTGATCATTTGAGGAATGATACATCTCCAGGTAATGGTGCTTTTCTAGCTTTTCTAGCTTCTTTGACCTTTTTCTCAAATTCGTCAAATTTATATTTATATTCATCGCTGATTTGATTTATACCATGGTACTTTCTAAACACGAAACGAGTCCAGCTTTTTTATGACATCGGCGGTATCTGGCTATATTAGGTCACGACGAGCTGGATATCCTCTTGCAGTAAGAGTTATATGATTTTCTCGAACTATTTTATGACCTTCTCTAAAAATTTGGGCAGTTGTTTTTTTTAAACAGGCTCTGATTCTGGGTCTGATTCAACAAGATCCTTATATCACCGACATCAGCACAGAGTTGATCGATAGCATCAATTGTTTGCCATATTTATTCCTGTAATTGTGGTTGAACAGCAGCTATTCCAGCTGGATGCTTTCGGAGAATTTCGTGGATTTCTTTTTTGTTCTTCTGCTATATCTCCAGTTGATTTAGCGGTTTGTTCCAACGGAAGAACAAGATCTATATTAGCTTTTGTGACTGGTTTAAATAACTGCTCTGTACCCTCTGTAAATTCCGCTTGAGCTTCCTGGCGTTGTTGTAGTTGCTGTTTTACAGAATCACGAACTGGAAGATATTTCTTAATTGCATTAAGTCGCTGTCGAGCTGATTTAGCTGTATGATATTCCATGGCAAGCGCAGAATCGCTCATTATTATTATTACAGCAACGATTTAATTACAGATTACTAAGTCATCCAACATAATAGATTTCAGTACGCACAGTGACGTATTTGTTCAACTACAGCGAATTGCCGAAATTCCAATTCGACACACAATTTGGGCATCATCGTATCACATATCAAGCCATGACATGTACACAATTTCAAGTGCGCGTGTAATGATAGACGGCTTGTTTAAAAATCGGGCAATGTACTGCCCAGTAATTTTTCATTGAAGTCAGAATGGACCAGAGTGTGAGAAAATCACGCAGTGCGAACGTGACGGTAATTTTCCGTGGACAGTAACCCGTGCCAGTAATTTTCCGTGAGGTCTGAATTGACCAGAGTATGAGAAAATCGCGCATTTTACACGTGACAGTAATTTTCTGTGGACAGTAACCCGTGCCAGTAATTTTCCATTGAGGTCAGCGTGGATAATAACCAGTGCTCCAACCAGGCTTACATACAAGCCTCAGATTGGCCTTTGGATAATCAATGAGTTAAAATTGCTTGGCTAAAACAGCGTTTTGGTCGGTCCAGCCCTTTTTGATTCTATTTGACATGAACTAGTAATTGAAACTAAACTACCAAAATAAAGATACAATGAACATCTTATTGTACTAGCGCACATGCAAAACACGATGTTATCAATGAAGTCGGCGGAGGCAAGGTACTACTGATAAATAACTTGTCAGAAACAACTTTAATCAGTGGTGCGAAGAAACGACACTCAACAAAAAACACTGGCACTAGAATGGAAAACATAAAACACAAAATATCAGCCATATAAAGATGTATACTATAGACTCAGTGATAATTTGGCATCAGTTAGTCGATAAAGTAATCTCAATGACAGTTTGTCAAAGCGATTTAATTTCAGTTTTAGACCATACAGTGCTTTTGCTGCTCTTTCTGCGGTTGTTTTATGGCACAAATATCACCGGTCGTTTTAAGAGAACACACATCCGATAAATTTTAGGGCGCTATCGCTATTTGGCCGTGTCCTAACAACCAGAATTTTCATTCTCTTACATAGCCTCCATTTCAAATTGCAATAATTTTCGTGCTCTCTTAACTGACTTTCAATTTTCGCGCATCCTTAAACTCATTAAGCAGTCTATGCAGCTCAAATGCAATTACAGTAAATATCACCTGATCGTCCGCATATAATAATGCAAAAGAATATAGTACATTGCAGTATAATGTCACTATTAATGCATGGATATATATATATATATATAT
>JAECUM010063729.1:0-20170 GCA_016617855.1 Megalonaias nervosa | reverse complement strand
TACCACGATAAACTGTGAAAAAAACAACAACAACATTAAACTCGTATAACTGCAATTCTTAATAATTTTATTTATTTTATTTATTTTTTATTTTTATTTTTTATTTTGTTTATGTTTTTTAAAGATATTTCCTATCAGTTTTACGCCTTATGAATTCTTGTTGAGAACGTCAGCTACGTAGCTATGTATAGAACAGGGGATTCTCCATCTGCAACGTAATAACTTCGTCAACATCAAACAAACAATGGTGGGAGATCTAAGGTTTTGAACAGTCCACAGCTTGATCTTAATTATTTTATCTAAATAAGCATATGTGATCTGAGCAGAAGTTTAATATTCAAAGCAAATGATGTGATGTTTTGTTTGACATTCGAATGACTCTTGGATTTGATGTTCTCATGAGTTCATTGTGACTTGGCCGAATCGTTATTGTCAGACAAGTGAGTAACCAAGTGTGATTTCTTTAAATCTAATTTTGTGTTCGTTAACAATTTAGGTTATTTGCAGGGGCTACTTACAAATGAAATTAAGACTATCGGTGTTATTTGATTCTGTCAAATCAATTAATTAAAATTTTCTAAATAAAATATAAACCCACCGTTTTTATTTCGTTTTAAAGGCATGCATTTTGCATGCCTTCCGATTCAGTGTTTACCTTAGTTACTTTGCACGTGACTATTTATAGAAGTTAGTATAATATAGCTTATCCGTACCGTTTATACAGAAATAAACTCAAACTGGGCCTGATCACATGGTAATGTTCTGACCAGTGAAAATCATCAGGATTCGACATAATTTCTGCTTCATGCAATTCTTGTAATTCAAACTCGGAATACCGAGGTATCATTTCCAAGCATTCATCAGATATCGACCTATCATGAAATGATTCATTCCAATCCATGTTTTCATTATGATTGCAGAAGCACTCAAACTTTTGTATCTACCTTTCGAAACCTCTTATCATCTCATTATTTGAAACGAATTGTCTCTTTCTTTTCTTTAAACAAAATATAAACTTTGTCAGTGTCATCGTTAACGATAATACACACAAATTATTTTATTTCAATGAAATTGTTTAAAAAGAAATTATGAAAAAATTGCTTCACAATATTCACAACTAATTAGGAGCAGTTTTGAATTTGCTTTTCTATCCTCAACCACCACAGTCTATCTGTGCATCTCGGAAACCTTATGAATTTACAACTTTCATTCGTCTATCAATTTTGAATTCATATTATTTTTCCAATAACTTTGTACACAGACAAGACAGATCATCATTCAGTATCTTTCTACAATGTATATGCATCGTGTTCACAACAACATTGAATATTAGAAAAGTTACTGTTTTACCTCCGGCTAAATAACTTAATACAAGTTGTCATCCATCCAATATACTTCCCCTAGAGTCTTAACTCAGCAGTTCAGTGTCACGAATAATCTGTACAAAATCTAATTCGCAATGTCGTTTGGTATTTGGATGGGCTAATACTGTTACGATATTTAACCTGGGGAAACTTACAGGCATCGATAATAGCATGTTTTCCGATAGCATAGATTTTAGTCTTGTCAAAATAAATTATAATGTACTCAGCCAATGCGCTCCTGCTAGATCATTACATATAAAGTACTTACTAACAGATACAATTAACAAAACACAAAATGATGTTCGCAACGTGTGTGAAGTCTTCAGTAGACTAACCTTTATTGTATACAGAAATATACTTATTGTGGAACGCTTCAAATCAACCATTTGCAAAGAGTCTAAGATGACTGAGAGATTCCATAAATACACGTCCTCGCAGTTATGCTGCCTTGTCTGGAAATGTGTGCAAATAAATTTGGGGGTTTACATCGCCATACAAATTATTTTATAGTCATAATTCATTAAAATTTACACCACGAAATATGTATTCAATATATCACAATTTAAACATGTAAATTCCAAGGACAACATCATACAATTTAGGAAATTACAAGAACCAAATTTTTCATAAGCAGCGCAATTACCCGATGCTTTCTTTACGTTTTGTGAGTTTTTCTTCCGTTAAAATACTTTCATATTTCATATTACTATTCAAGCCATATTTTACAAGATAACCGAATTTCATTACACGATGAGAGCCTTACATAGGTTTTCAATTAAAACTTATCTTAAATCGCTTTAAATATGCGTAGTACTGTACTACCACAAACGTTAATGTACTTTCCAACCACGCTCGTATAGTGCCGTGTGTGAACATTTGTTCCATAGTTATGTTAATCATATTGATATTTTAAACAGAAAAATTTCTATTTACCCCACAAAGGAAATTTAATTTTAAAATTAGCATGACCTCTTATCTTTTTTAAACATAATTTAGGGTAAAAAATGGCACTATCCGATAAAAAGGAAAGTTGATGTTTAACAAAGTTCATATGTTTATTCTGATGTATTCTGGGGTCAAAGAGAATTGGAAATTGAGACTATACTTCAGTTTGAAAAATGTCCCTATGGAATAACGAGAGGAAACGTAACGTTAAAAATAATCTTACTAACCACGATGCCTACTGACTGACCAACATCCAGTACCAAAATTCATATGAGAGAAGGATGTAAAAGAAGGGACTGAAATAGAAGAGTGTTATGTATATTTAATTTTCATTCTTTGTTAGCTAGTTTTTCTATCATTTTTTTTTTTATTTCATTGAATGCTATTGTAATGTAACATTGTATGTTGGACTTGACCTTGTCCGAAATTGAGTTCATTTCTGCTTTACCTGAATTGGCCTTTTTGCTTTATTAAATACTAAAGTGCACTGATACAGATACAGACATTCACTGGAATTAATAGTGAATTTCAACCTGGAATTATATTACTGTGATTCAACAAAAGACTGTTGACAACATCAACACTCTATATCACAGTCATGTTATCGCCTTTAGTTTTTGGATTTATCCTGGACTTCTACTAAATTTTATTCAGGACTTTAAATTATAAGGTCTTGTGTCTGTAATTCGTGGATTTTTTGGGGATTTCTGATGTTGCGTATAAAAGCAAAGATTTGCAACAACGGCACCTCGCAGATGTGAAATTGATTCATGCGTTAAATTCCATACCTGATAAATCTCTCAGAGAAAAACTTGCTAGTTTTCTAGTAAAATCTGCGGTTAAAGGTTAACTAATGCAAGGGGCTGGTAATTAATCAACTGATTATTATCATAATAATGGAATCTGTTTATTATAGTCCAAGAGGATACTGGAGAGGCAAAGCAGCGATTAGTAAACTTGCTGAAGCAGCAAAAGTCTCACGTGTTGTTGATGCAAATTGGTTAGCACGACAGGCAATATGTCAAATCTATCTACATCCACCTAAAAAAATTCAGCATGCGCATTTTGATGCGGGTGTTCCCAATGAAGTTCATTAAGCAGATATTTTGTTTTTATCTCAAGATACTATTAAAATTGGTAGACGTCGATCACGCACATAAAAATACGCGTTAGCTGTCGTTGATGTCGCAAGTAGGTATAAAAGAAGCAGAACCACTATCAACTAAAACAGCAACTGAAGTTGCATCTGCGTTTGAACGAATTTATCAACGAGGACCCTTGCAATGGCCACAACTGTTACAGGTTGATCCTGGCAAAGAATTTCTTGGTGCAGTGTCATCGTTGATGAAGCAACATAATGTCAAAATCAGACGAGGACATACCGCAATTCATCGTGATCAGGCAATTGTTGAACTATGCGAAGGAAATAATTCAGGCAGATACGAGATCTCGCGAATGGGTTGCAAGACTACCAAGTGTGATAGCTGCGTTAAATATGAAATTACTCGTGCAACTTCTATGAAACCCACCGTCGCGATTACAGAAAAACATATACCAATACAACAACATGACTCTTCCTCTCAACCAGTACTAGGTAATGTAACTGTAACATATTTATATGAACGCGGTGAACTCGAAGGGGGTAGAAAAAAAGCAACTGATCCTATCTGGAGTGTGACCACAGAAAAAATTTCTAGCGTGGTTACATCCACAGGTAGACCTGCAATCTATTAGACTAGATTCAACTGCTCCTCAACGTGGATTTGTACGCAAACAATTACAAGTAATTCCTGAAGACACACAATTACCACCGCGTTCACTTCTGTAAACTGGCACCCCTACGTCGATTATATTCAAGACAGGTCAGCATTACGTTTTCGTGTGTGTGACCAATACTCTTATTAATTCTATCCATGGTAAACTGTCTTGGATTATTATTCGAATACTGCCACAACATATTACAGTTACAGCTTGTACAGTGATTATTCTGTCGTTGTTTCAGTGTCATGATAAATTCAACGTCGAGATCAAAATAGCTTCTTTTTTTTCTCAGATTGTCGATAACCAGAAAATTTTTTCTTGACAACTTCATAGCATACATCATCAGTGATTTCTTCGGTTATTACGCAATCCATAATAATCCTGTGCAGTTGAGATATTCTTCTGACTCGAGACACTGCGAGATAAACTAAATTTGATCATTCGATCCGATCATCAAAAATCCAAACGTTTGTATCAGAAATAGTTAAATCGTTATAGCGTATCCTAACGTCCATGGAGATTTATCCATCGTTAACGCGCTCGTAACAGCACTGACAGGAACTAAAACAATATCATTAAGTACAAGATTTTGTTTCTCATTAGTTCCTGGAATTTCAACTTCGGTATTCTGTAGTCGAGTATGTGCTGGTCAGTAACATAATGGTACAGGTAGATTTGAAAATCTTTCCTTGTGCCGCAGGAATAATTTCTCTTGCAGTGTATTTCTGATTATCTTTCTACTTGCAACTATCAAATCATTTGGTCCCCACAAATTCCAAAAATCATTCATCGTAGTTTCTGGAATTACTCCACGCATTATTTCGCACTGTATTCTATCTGGATGCAATCTGATTAACATTTTCAATTCTTTCACCGGTTTATCGTCAGAGATAATACAAGAAAATCGGCATTTTCAATGAAATTCAGGCAAAGAATTACGTTTAAATATCATACACATGGAGCGAGATAACTCCGTCAAGCAAAGAATGTAATTAAGCAGTTGTTCCGCTTGTTACTGCGTGACGTGTGAACGCTCGTATAAAACAACTAACGAGATAATGATTCTTTTTTTTTTGTTTTGTAATTGTCTGTAGTCAGTGATCTGTATTTACCTTCATAAATTTGTATTTTAACCGTGTTTTTATTGGCTAGGGTTTATAAACTCATATTATTTTGCTTGTATCTGTGATCAGTAGATATATGTAAAATTTCCAGTAGGTTATTTTTAGATCTTACAGTCATCAACATCTGTTTCCAATATATCATGCGGTATTTTATGTCCACGTTGTATTCAGTTAAAATGTGTGTGAAATTAAAATAAATCCACACTACAGTTTATTTAGCTGAAACGTGTGTGAAATCACACTGCATTTTATTCAGCTTAAACGTGTGTAGGATTTATCACTGCAGTTCACTTAGTAGCATAGGTAGCATTATAGTAATTTCTGAACATCGTACTTTCAAGAATGGGACTGTGGTACAGTGTTAAGAATGTTGGATTCTGATACTGAGGCCTGGAGTTCGATTCCCATTGTCGATGGGACGGTGTGATGCCAGATTTTCTAAAACAATAAAGTGGGGGAGGGGGCTCCCCAAGGAAATTCATGTACACTTCTCACCATGTTGAACAACGTGGTGGGTGTTGTTTTGCACTCACTCCGGGGTTTGATTTGGAGGGAGTGTGCATGAAATTTGAAAATTGGAGCCCCTCAAAAATAAAAAGTAGGGTGATGTGAGCTCCTCGACCTTGTGACCTCACTGTAGGGTACCCACACAAGGACATTCAGAAAGAATGTTCGGCAAAAGAAAAATCCCCATGAGGAGCTTGTGGGCCATTATAGAGGCCTTAACCATGAACAGTGCCACATTGACAATTTGTACAATAAAAAAGGCGTCAATGAAAGGGCTCTTAGGACTTCATGATAAAGGAATTACTGGCAATGAAGGGACCCCCGTGGAATGGTAGACCGACCATCATCGCTGCTGTTTATTTTTTGTTTCTTTTAGAAATATTTTTATTTTTATGATTATATTGATTCTGATTCAGATTTTTATTTTTATTTGTATTATTCAGAAATATTTTTATTTTTATTAGTAAGAAATAATTTTATTATTATATTAATTCTGATTCAGAAATATTTTTATTATTATATTAATTCTGATTCAGAAATATTTTTATTTTTATTATTCAGAAATATTCTTATTTTTATTTTTATTATTATAATATTGAAATCAGAGAAATTTGTTTCAGTTTCTTGATTTAATCGTGTAAATACCCCATCAGATTTAATGAAATTTGTTCAAATTCCTCAATTTCAATCGTGCAAACACCCCTTCAGATTTTAAGAAATTTAATAAATTTTCTCATTCTTGTCGTGTCAAAACCCCAGCAGATTTATGAAATTCAATAAGATTTGTCAGATTTTTTCAGTTTTATAAAAATATTTCTAAATTTATTTTATATTATATAAACTAAATTTTAACAAAATTGTTAACATTTCTCAGTTTAATCGTGCCAACACCCCATCAAAATCAATGAATTTTGTTCGAATTCTTCATTTTCAGTCATGCAAACACCCCATCAGATTTTTAAGAAATTTAATCAATTTTCTCATTCTTGTCGTGTCGAAACCCCAGCAGATTTATGAAATTCAATCAGATTTGTCAGATTTTTTCGGTTTTATAAAAATAATTCTAAAATTTATTTTATATTATAAAACTAAAATTCAGCAAAATTGTTAACATTTCTTCGTTAGATCGTGCAAACACCCCATCAAAATCTCGCAAATATGTTCTAATTTTAAGAAATTCGAACAAATTTCTTGATTTAATCGTGCAAATGCCGAATCGGATCTGTGAAATTTATTCAGATTTCTCAGAATTTTACAGATTCCCAAAAAATATTCTTATTTTTATTTTTGTTATTCAGAAATATTTTTATTTTTATTATTCAGAAATATTTTTATTTTTATTTTTATTATTCAGAAATATTTTTATTTTTATTATTCAGAAATATTATTATTTATCTTATTCAGAATTATTATTTTAAATAAATATTTATTATATAATGAATCAAGAAAATATTAATGCTGTTATTATTGCCATTAAGCAATTATAACATGACGGTATAAAAATTTCTGATGAACTTAATCCTGAAGAAATTATGTGTGATTTTGAATCATTACAATTTCAAAAATTCGAGAACAGGTATACACTACCATCCGATTACAGATTTGTAAAGTTGATTCAGCAGGCAATGTTGCAGTCGTTGGCTACATTTACAGATGATCAGGTAAAATTATTTGTTCCTATTGCAAGCTCAATCCAAAAAATTAGGTCAAAATTATCTCACGAATACGAAACAAAAATGAAAGTAAACGCTCGTATAAGACAACTGAACGAGATTATGACAGCGAGTAAAGCCGCGGAAGAGTTACTTGCAAAGGATAGCGACGAGTGTTACTCGTCCCACAGTGAAAGTGAAAATGAAAGTGAAAATACAGTAAAAAAGATATTTACTCAGAATCAGACAACAACAACAACAACAACAACAACAATAATAATAATAATAATAATAATAATAATAATAATAATAATAATAATAATAATTTTTTATTCTGATAATAGCAAAAAAAAATATTCTACTCAGAATCAGATTATTTATTTTTTATTCTGATAATATTTTTTTGGTTCCACGAAAGCGAGATCTACAAATGTAAGATCTATGATCTCACATACAGATTTACGATTAGTTCTTCTCCGCGTAAATCCAAAAGGTGTCCTTGCTGATCAGTAAGCTTAAAATGTATCCGTGATAAAAGCGGATTATGCACACGCAAATAAACAATGTTGATTGGTTCTGATACAATTAAATACTCTGGGGGGACTTGAGAGGTAAATGTGTATAAAATGTATCCTTGCTGGGTTTGATTAGATCGCTGTAAATCTACTTGATAGCTGCCATCGATGGCGTCACATACTAGACTGACTGAGATCGTTGATGTTATATTTACAATTCCCGGAGAAACATGTCTGCCTGTGCCGTGGTCACCGTTATCGTATCTGAGAATTTTTGGTGATGGAGCTAGTTTTCTCCATGATTCTAGAACTTTTGGAAAGTTTTTCTTGATGACGTCGATGACTGATTTTTCGAGATCAGGGTTGTCAAATCCTGGAAATATAAATTTTTGTAATTGTTGTTCAGTTATTTTATAATGTTTAGTAACTTGCTGTGTTCCAATATCAAAGAAACTTATAATATCTAAATTAGCATTATTAAGATGTTCCGCAATTTTGTTTAAGATTTTTATTGTTTCGATGATTTGTTGTTTTATGTCCTCGCCGTAGTGCGTGATAATACTTGAAAATAAAATTTTTAGATCATTGATGAAATTTGTATGTTCAGATCTGTTGTTGTCTGAGTAAGATTTTTAAAAATTTACATTGACGGGTAATCCCTCATCAAGTTCTTCAAAAGAAGAAATAATTGTTGTTTTTACGTTGTTGTTTATCATATTTTGTAGTGATTAAAACCTTACCACGATCATCGGTGTATTGTCGTAGCGGTTTTTGATAACTTAAATATTTTGAAAAATTTCTTTCTTTCGTGAAAAATTTATACCGGCGTGGTCCAAGATAATCCGATGCTACATCAGGCCAACCAAGTACAGATCTGATTGATGACTGATAAATGTCGACTGCGTAGTCCTGTGAAAGCATTTTATCCCTGCGTGGTCCAACATAATCCGGTGCTACATCAGGCCAACCAAGTACAGATCTGATTGATGACTGATAAATGTCGACTGCGTAGTCCTGTGAAAGCATTTCTATTGCCGACGACAACATTGGTTCGTGAACCGTGATAGTTCTTGCGACGACGACATTATTTAATTAACAATTTCTATTTACTAATTATAATTCCATCTTTGATTGTGAACAATCTGGTTCTAATGCCTCGTTGTAAATCTTAATTATTTCTGTGAACTCGTTGGTAATTATACCGTCGTTGAGGCACGACGAAATCAACGATGATAAAGTTGAATACGCGCACGTTGCCGCGTGCAGTTTTAACGTATACTCGTGTAATTTTGCGTCTGTACACGGCGATATATTTTTTTGCGATGATATTAAAAAAAAAACAGCGATTGTTGTTGCAGCTGAAACACAAATTGTTACAACTGCAGGTGACGTCATTGTTACCGCAGACAAAATTACGCCAGATATTTTGTTTACTTGTGCGTCGTATTCATCAATGATTTTTTCAGTTTGGTTTGACACTCACTTACTTGATTGTATCTATGTTGGTTAGCGTCGATCATTATTATTAAGTAGATTAATGCGACTAATTCAAAATTCTGAAGTATTAAGTAATCAATTGAGGTGTTTCAGCGACAAATTCAAGACACCACCAGTAAGACGCTGCGGTTAATTTTTTATCAGATGGTTCCAGTATAAACGTTTCTTCGGTATCTTTATTTAACACTATAGACACAGTTCCAGAAAAATTATCGGTTGAATGACGCCATGGAAATGTAGTAAATATCATAAATTTTGCAGAGCTGAACAGGGACAGTCTGTACACACCAGTTGTTTGATAGTGTTATCGTTTGGTGTCCACGTTGATGATCCTGATGATACTGTGTATACAATATTGTTAATCTGCTGGTGAGGAATTTTAATCCGATTAGTTTTTTGAACGATATTAGGAATTCCACTGAAAATATCGTTTAGTTTCGTGTTAACGTCGGCGAGTTTAATATCAACGGTTGGTGGAGTTCCAAAAAATTTATTGATGGTTCTGTTTATGTTTCTGCGAAAATTCAGAAACAGTTGTACGTGATTAAAAAAATCAGTTTTGAGGGTGATCATTCCATCATTGATCGTCTACAACGAAGTTGTCATCGAAATGTTGCTATCGTCGACGTATGTTTTTGTTGTAGCGTCGATGTTACTTACATATTTTAAAAATTCTTTTGGTGGTGCTAACCCGTACGAATCAAAATAAACAATTCTACGTGGATCAATCGTGTATGCAACCCAATGTGTGCCTGAGTTGTTGAATTCGTCGAGGTTAATAATACCAGTTTCAACCCGGTTTCGTCGACGTAGTAATTGATCACGCATAAAAACACCTCTGAAGTTTTTTATGTTTAACTGGGCAGCAGCATCAAGTAAATCAAAATTGGACATTGGAGGAATCAACGAGGGAGGTATAGACCGCGACCGTACCCGGGTATCGTTCCTGGCAATCTTAGACGGCGACCGTATCGCGGACCTGGCAATCTTAGACGGCCGGGCTGTGTGCCCGTGATCTTTTTTATGTTTTCTGCGTGTATAATTCCTTTTCCTGTTGCTTTGTTTAATGCCATTCCAGCAGCAGTTCCAACAGCACCTAACGCAGCTGCCTTTGGAACAGCTGGGGCTGCAGCGGCTATTAACACTGGTATAGCTGCGAGAAGTAGAAATATTCCACCGGTTTTAACAGCATCGCTGTAAGATTAAGTCGTAATCTGGTTTTTGATTTTTTAGTTACATTGAAGTGCTTGAGTTGACGTTCTGTCAGCGATAGTTTATTCGGACCACCTGAGATTTGTCCTTGTTTTAACCATATTGTTGTTCCACAGTTATCTTTGGACGCTGATTGTAGTTTTTTAATCTGGCCAGGAGTCAGACTGACACTAACATTATGAGATGACATTTATAATAATATTTTGATTTTTAAATTAAGAATTACATGTTTTCGACTGGGGTATCAACGACTCCCATGCGACGACCAAGCACCTTCAAGTAGCATTGTTTTATCGGATAATATAACCGCGATTGCTCTATAATTGTCAATACCTCCTCAGATTACCATAGCTCGAAAATGTATGTCAACGACAGATTGTCTGAATAAATCTAGTTGTGATATTTGTAAACCAGAATCGATATTTTGATCGCGTCCCATAAATGTCATTAAACGATGATATGCACTTACAACATGATTTTGATCGAAATTCAATAATTTATCCTCTGAAGGTTCCTGATGTCCATTTATCCGCAGCGAAACTTCTGTGACGCCAAGTTGGTCAAATATCATTGTACTATTTGTTTGTGAATTTACTCGTACAGCATCTTGGAGCACGATAAATATATGTCGTGGTGCAGAAACACCTTGCTGTGATGCTATCTGCCACGTGAATATCCCATTAATTGTATCTTGAATAACATCTGTACTTGTTGTCAGCCATGATAGCGTCGATTTACAGCCTTGATCCGTAAAAGAAAGCAGTTTTTGTTCTTAGGTGATCGATGGAGTCATTGTTGGCATCCACAACGTAAGTTTCGACAACTCTACTTTACCATCATCACCAGGAGGTCGCCATATTCCATTGTTGTCGGTAGCTTTTCTTACAAGTACAACTGTATGTTCTGCTCCGAAATAACTTTTTTGACATTTCTGCAGAATCCAAAGATGTGTGAGAGTGGAATCTTTCCCTCCCCCTTAGCATTGATCGACGGGCCCTAAATCCTAAGTTGAAATCTGGGTCAATGTTAATAATCATACTTTGTACATTCACGTCGGCATTTCTGGCAAAGTTTCTTGGCCGTCCTATTTCATATTGGTTATATTCGGGAAGATTAGAAGTATCCTTGATAAGCATCATTGATGGACCAGCTGATCTTGAATAATCGTGCAAGACCAAGTATTGTAATAGCAACGTCGACGTCTTTCTGGATTGATTCGATGGGTCTTCCATCAATTATATACGTAGCGCTGTCAAACAACGCCATAATACCGTTATTAACAAAACCAACACTAATGTCAGCGTCATATTCAGTATTATCTGTTTTCAGAATTTTACCTTCTACTTCGATAAATGCTTCAGCGGGTAAGAAATATCTACTTGTATCCTGAACTTGTAGTTCAGTTCGCCAACGCTGATCTGGCTTTCGTGCTTCATAAAAATAATACTGATAATCACGCACAGACTCATCTTTGAGTACTGGTGCATCAATGTCAAATACGCTTAAACATCTTTATTATTATCGTGTTTGTCTAACACGAAGATCGCCTCCTGCTACCAGACTATCGGTTATATTTTTTTCTTTTTCTGATAGTGGTACACTAATCAAGTCTGCTAGTTTTTGATTTGCAGCTTTATTTATTAATTTACTAATTTTTGCAGGCATAACCTCGGTGCTGGGTAATTTTACTGGTTGAGGTTTTCGTCGTGTCAATTGTAATTGATTGCCGAGAATGCTTTACCGGCAACATCGCCAACAGCACCAATACCTTTAACACGAATAACGTCTATAGCTTTCATGCCTAATTGTTTTGCAACTGGTATTACTTTTGGAGCTAACCTTGCGAATAGACCATGAAGTCCATCGCCGTAGTACATTTTATAGATTGGTAATCGCGAATTTATCACCCTGACCATGGTCGGTCCACGTTGAGCACTATGTATAATCATTTTATTATAGTTATTATATCTACTGTTTAATCACTGTGGTAATCGTCGATAATTTCATCGATGAGTTCCTGGTAAACATTAATGTCCATGATACCGCCTGTAAATAATCGTTGACAAATTGATGCGCTTTTGTTGATGATCTCAGGAGAGTTATTACCAGCTCGTTTTCCAACGATTAAAATTTATAGTCGATAACATCAGCAAGAATGTTATCCGGACATGGAGTAATAAGACCACTTCCTTGAGTAGCAATACCACTTCCAGAGTCAGATGATGGTTGTCTCTTTCGTTGAGATCTCGGTTCTTTTGGTAAACGTATTTCTTTTCGTTTTCTTGATTGTTTAGCTTCTTCAAGTTTTGACTTCATTTCTTCTATTTGTTTTCTTCCTTGATTTATTTGTGTTATATATTCATCTACTGTCTTGTTCAAGACATCAAACTGATTTTTATCTCTCTCAGTTCTGACTTGCGGAGTATAAGTAGCCATGCGATATACATCCCTAATCCAATCGACAGATTTCATAGTTTTAACATATTCGGGTTTTACATATTTTTCTCTTTCATAATATCCATACGCGGCAATATCCGTTATTTGGGTTTTTTCCCTGATAGCGGCAATACCTTCAGGTGTGAATTTATCTGTGATACTAGTTCGTATTCTTGGAAAAGGTTGATCTTCAGGTGGTGGCTGAGGAGGTTGCCCGGGTGGCGGTTGAGGAGGTTAAAGACGCCCATCAGTATCAACAGGCAATGTTTCAAGAGCTTTTTGTGTTGCCTCAGTTGCCTCAACAATTTGTTTTGTTGGTTCGACAATTGGTTTAAATAACTGTTCTGCACCATCTGCAAATTCCACCTGTGATTCATGACGCGCTTGTTTGACAGAATCTCTCACGGGTAGATATTTTTTGATTGCCTCTAGTCGCTCTCGAGCTAGTTTAGCTGAGTGAGCTTCACCGATCATTATTGATATGATAAAGATATAATTACAGCGGCAGAGAGGGTGCGACCAAAAGTAGGTTTGCCTAAAAAGTAAACACGTTCTCTAATTGACGACAAAAAAAAAGTAACCTACTGGTTATGTTTAGAGTGTAGTTGACTATTGAGACCATAATTTTGTTTTAATAATTAACAATCCAAGCAAGTGGTCTGTTCACCCTCTCTGCTGCTAGAATATATAAGATCAATTTCATAAGGCTCTAGAGGACCTAAAAGTCACCGGATGTATGAAACCAAAGTGATATTCAGTGTTGCTGGAAAAGGATTTTCTGTGGCTCTAAGGTCATGCATCGGGTTCCAGAACATATAGCAATCGAACTTTTCTGGCTACAGAAAAATAATCCGTTTGAAATAGAATTACGAATCCGCACAGATATTGAATACATCTTGTCTCTCACTTTTGCTGTCTGAATTGTCAATTTTCCTGAAATTGACACTGAAAACTTACTTATAGTAGGCTCAGAAAAATGAGTCTTGGCCGAAAATGATAAATTTGAACCCAATAAATTAATTCTAGTGCCAAAAAACTCTCATAAGATTTGAAATTTTATAAGTGGGAATGTTAGGCATAATTCGGTAAAAACAAAGTTCAAGATATTTTTCCATTTTTAATCCTTTGTGTTCCATAATTTGTCCTTCATGGTGATGCATGTGACAGTTTTGTTCAATGTATCTAATTTGCTCCATTGTTAGAGTGCTGGACTCGATCAGCACGCGTCGACAACCATGACGTTTACTTTGTCAAAGTACTTTACTCGAATTGCCTCTGCACTAAATAACCTCATTGTAATCCCATGGAGTAAAATACCAAATCAAACTACCCAAAAACGTTTCATCCAAGTAAAATAGTTGTTAATACAGGAGACTATTCTATTAATATAATGAGGAATATCATCTTCGTTTCAAAGTTATCAATACAGCTTAGAATATCGGTTTATCTGTTCAAAGGTCAGAAACATTTTATGATAGACACATAAATAATGCAGAAAATATATAAAAGACAGTAAATATGGTGACACGTTTACGGACACGTAACTACCCCCTAGAAAAGTAGTAAAGAAATTATCATATATAGCTGTCAAAACAGATAATTTTACACCTATGAGATACTTTGAACACTTTGAAGAGTCAAATTTGTGTTGGGAATGAGGCAAATTCGATACTTAATGAAATTTCGGCTTCTATTTGCATGTTCTTGCATTTGCCATATATATTCAACATGAATAATACAACTTAGGATGCAACAATATACAACGTTCGTAATTCAAGTCCCCGATGTAAGCCCCAAAAGGAAAGCATCAAGTTTAATTTCCTCAGACTGACAGATTTTCAATGAGCGCACGTACCCTTTTACAGAATTGTCTGTTATTTCCATTCGCAGGTTTCGTATAAAGAGCAAAATTTTCCTCTATGAAATCACACTTCTCCCAGTAAGACTGCTTTCAATGGAATTTCACAGTGCGTGATTAATCTAAGTTGGATAAATTACTGATGTCACGACCAGTCGAACTCGGAGAGAAACAAGTCAGACGGCTCGCCAAGAAAAAAGCGCAATCAAGAGATGTTGAATGAAAGTTATATTTCAGTGCCCGAGTGCTGTCGGTTTTTGCCGCCGATGATGCATCTATCTTAAATTAGAAATGCCAACAAATGACCGGGTTTAATACGAGGGGTATGATTGAATGATTTCATGGCCCTGAAGGAGAACAATGTTAAAGAATAGTTAAATTTCTGTGTTCATAAGGGAAATGGATAAAATCATTCGTTCCTGGTTGCCCACACATGTCTTGTAATATCGTGTCCTTTACAAAGTGCGCTTAAGAGACCTTATTCGCATTAGGATAATAATATTCTTTTGCAAAATAAACTAATTAACTGCCCTTTATGAGAACGTAAGATTTATTTTGTCTGTTTTAGGAGTATACTATTTTCAAATCCTGATCCGGAAGTAACTCTTTTGTGGTAGTTTGCAGATGTGGCTGTAATTGACTGAGTATTTAAAATGAAGATGACATTGTGTTGGACTTCTTCTATTTTCAAAGAACCTAATATAAACTTCATTTCTGATACTTATAAAAACAATTAAATTTAGTCTAATGTGTAAGATACCCATACATGCAAATACTGAGTGAAAAATATATATCAAATAACTGGTAGAAGATACAACCACTTAATTGAGCACTGTCCATATAAAAGTGATTGAGCAATGTTCATACAAAAGTGATCGAACAATGTTATGCATATTTAATTTGCATTGTGTTTGCATTGTGTGGGTTTTTTAAAATTTGTTTTAATTTAATTATATGATATTGCAATATAACATTTTATGTTGGACTTGACCTTGTCCAAAATTGAATTCATTTCTGTTTGACCTGAATTGACTTTCTTCTGTAAACAAGTAAAATACATAGCAAAAATGTATTCTAGGTAATAGTTTCTTTTTAATATAGAAAATGCTAATTCTGACCTGAGGTGGAATAGAAAAATATATAATCTTGTAACTGAGAGGATTTTTCAGGTTATAAGATTTAACACTTTCAAGCTGTGTTATATGTTGTGTCCAGTTGGGCTGAAATTTATTTCTTCACAATATTGAATTCAAGTGACTATTTTCTCTGGAAATATAAACGTGCACTGATAAATTTGATGGATCGAGAGAATTACTGGAATTTATAGTGAGTTCAAAACCTGTGATTCAACAAAAGACTGTTGACACATCAACAATTCTACGAGCTACCACATTCACATCTTCATCTTCAGTTTTGGATTATATTTGGAATTCTACATGTTATTTTGGACTTTAAATTATTAAGACTTGTGTCTGTAATTCGTGGATTATTTTGGGACTTAATTCGCAATCCCGTAAGTTATTTTTTCTCATTTTCACTTTGTGTTCTAGGGAAAAAAATATTTTTCCAATTTTACGAAGTTTGTTGCCTTCTGTTATTTTTTTTGAGAGCATAGACTCGTAATAAGTGAAACGACTTATACACGAACCTTAAACCCTAGAAATGAAGTGAAAGATTGGAAAATACATGCCGAATGCAGAATGCACACAAACATCCTAATATATTGTTATACAATAGAGTGAAAAGATAATAGCCTAGTATGAATAGAACTAATGGTAATACGCTGATGGTGAAAAGATGTGAGAGACAGTTTGCTACACAGAAAATCCATGTTAGAATAGAAGATAGTCGTGATGCATACTTTGAACGATTTTTGTTCACCGATGATGAGCTCAGAAATAATTGAGATGGTGCGTGTTCTACACGAAATCAATGCTTCTGTCCAACATGTTATAAATACAACCCAGAGCGTTACCTCGGTGAACACAATCTATTCAAAGAAACCACAATTAAGTGTCGCTTTTCTGCACCTGTTACAGCTGGGGAATCGCACACACTTGAGATCGCACTACTATCACTGAGAGTGCATTTACAGTTGGCCTAATATCCGATCCTAAACGTTTGGTGGTCAACAAGTCTTGGAACTTCCTACAAGTGCGTACGATATTACCTTATTCAATGATGAAGTCAGAAGAATTGCGGTTTCGACAGGCAAGGACTCTAAATTTCTATACTTCAAATATGAGCTCACACACAACTCCATTATCGCCATTGAATCTCCGGAACATTTAGTTAACACTGGATAGACGTCGTTGAGAACATTTGGTTTGTCCAAAGAAATTCAAAAAAAAAAGCCATTTCTGAGTGCAGAACCTAACGGAACGGGATATCAAATCGCGTCTAACATTGAAAAGGATTGCCTCAGCTACGCAGATCAATTTAACTTGTGATTCTCCAACCGTGGAATTAGGTGATTTAATATCGATTACACTCGCTGAACCCGTGTATCTTCCGTGTCACAATCGGCTGAAACGTATCCGTTTTTCCAATGTGGACCAAGACGGGCAGGCGGTATATCTGCGAGGTGAAATATTGACAATACATTAGAGCTTGACCTGACAGTTAAAGACAATAATGACTGTCATGCACGTACGTGCTAAACCCGTTTGCGTTGTTGATGCGCCAAAACTCATGTTGATGCGCCAAAACTCATATTTTGGAATTAGTCTCGGTGATATTCGTGGATTGTTCACGTACGCATAAAATTTGCTATGCCAGTCGTGCATAATATCTAAAGTGCTGCTGTGGATCGGATGAAACAGCTGGGGTCGCAGGCATATCAGACTCCTCGAGGACAACTACAATGATTTGTGGCACAAGCATCCTCAAAACCAGTCATGCTACCGTCAACAGAAACAATGTTGGCTGCGGTTAGTAAAGTATGAATGAAGCCGCTCAATAGCAATTGTCAGATTCAAAGATTCAAAGATTGCAAATCTGGCAATGGTGGCGGATTAAGGTTGAGGGCGTGAGTATTATTATTGTATTAAACAAAACCAATAATGTATAAATGGAAACTAAATTCTTATCATGGCTCAGTTCAAAGGTATATCTGATTCAGCATTTGAAATGAGTGCGCCTCTGTTAGTTGATCGAGGTAAACGAGATTTCCAGTAGTACTTAAACCCGGCCAGAGACCCATATCAATTAAAGGTAGAATTGCAAGTGCGGGACAAATCTACGTTTTACCTTACATCGTTTTGGAAGTTGAGCGAAAACTGGTAGAAGCCACCGCAAACAATTACGATGGCAATGCCCAAGTGGGATTTGTCAACAATGATATTAATGGCGTTGTTTATAACAGTGCAAGTTATTCCACCGATTGAAAGGAAATCGAATCAATTTTTAACAACATTGACGTAGCCACAATTCTTGAACTTGCCAGGTATAGTGATGACTACACGAGAACAGCTGGCCCAACAATGATGTTCGTTAAAGATGCAACTAATAATGCAGATCATAGACCATATACAACTCTTGTTCTTGGTCCTAATAATTTTGAGCCGCACTTTGCTGATAACATTGCCAAGTTATAAGTCCCAACGAGACTTTTAACCTTGGATATACACAGCGTCGATCAAAACTTATTGGTAATTCATTAAGGTTTTCGTGTGCCATTCCCCTCAGTCAAATATTTGTGGAGATGTTTGCAAGGTTATTTTTGGAGCTAAACACCTTTATTTTGTTTCGTAAAAACAACTCGAGCGATGCGATTCGGCATGTAGGAGGTTGTTGATGGTAAAGTTGAATTAGAAACATAGTAGTTGTGGATGCTTGTTATCCCCTTCACTGACTACAACATCAAGTTTGTTATCGTTTATGCAGTCTGGAACGACTTCAACGTTGTCTTTTATCGCTCATACCACAAATGCCCATCCTCAACATTTTTACCTTGTCTGTCTACCTAATTAAACACAGTACTATAAATCCTAACATTTAGGTGAGATTTGTTTTCTTGATTTTGGCATCTTACCTTAAAAAGCGAAATTTCTAGTCACGATATTATCGACACTTCTGTTATCGTGACCAAGAAACGATAGGAAAGATGAACTTTGAAGCTATGCAAATCATTGCCGAAACTTTGTTGACAATATTTATTTTCTTATCTTTAATATGTATGATTTCTAATGTAGAATACGCTAAATATTTAGTAATATGGGCACGAAACATTTTTGTTTTATATTTGGCCTCTTTATATTAATTTAAAAATCTGGACAATTATATGATAGATAAATCGACCGGGGGTGGGGGGCTTCAAAGTTCTGGCTGGAATGAAACTTATACCTTAGTTAAACGTGGGTTCAGATGATATTCAGAAATAAGTTTCCTTAAAAAATCTTTCAAAGTTCGTCTATGACACCGTTATACATTGTCAAAAATATAATTACAAGCTGCGTTTGTATAGACTCAGGGTCATCCGATTAAATCATATTAATATCTGCCTAATAAATATTGTCGTACTTTGGCACTTTATCGAATTAAGAATTTCGGCGTTAAGTAAACCATATGTTATGAGGACCACAGAATGACATATCATATACATGGAATCATCACATATTGATTTAAAGAATACACGTTATAGTAATCGGTTTGAAGCACAAATAATACGAATGGAACTCAAACACTAGGTTCATTGCAAGAAGTGTCGGCACTAAATTTGATAAATCGTTCAACACTGTATTCAGGGGAGACAATACGTACTACTAGAAAATATTAGGAATCTAAATCAAAACAAAGTTTATTAATTTTTAATAAAAATACATTTGAAATAAAAAAAAATTACATTTTTTTCAGCCAGTCAAAATTAAGGATTTTAATTCATTGCTGAACTGATTCTCAGTTTATAATACAGTTCTTAGTGTCTAATTTATTTACTATCAACTTCGAACGAGGAATGAATTCTTTCACGCAAATTCTAAATGGTAAAACAGGTGTTTCTTTAGAACTATAATTGAATTAACAATTGTGTAGTCAGCACCTCTCGCTGTCTGTCTTACACACACAATAAAGTCACTTATTCAATCAATACGTATTATTAAATACAGCAGCAGTTTTTGCTGCCGCAGTCTGCAATTCATGTTTCATTATCCTAAATCACGCACAATTATGGAGTTAACTGATAAATGACACCAAATATATTTAACATGTTTATCCTTTGTTTGTCATGAACACTAGTTGGTAATAATTCATAATCAAATGTCCAGTTCAAATTATTCTCTCTCTCTCTCTCTCTCTCTCT
>JAECUM010063728.1:0-23471 GCA_016617855.1 Megalonaias nervosa | reverse complement strand
ATATATATATATATATATATATATATATATATATATATATATATATATATATATATATGTATATATATATGTATATATATATATATATATATATATATATATATATATATATATATATATATATATATATATATATATATATGTAAAGGATTAATGATTATTCTTTAAATAGATGAAATAAATATCTTAAAAGAAATGCAATAAAGAAGAGATAAAAAGGCAGATGCATATGTATTAATTGGAATGCATATGTATTAATTGGAATGCATGTTGAAAATAGTTCGGGGTTAGCCTTTTGTCAATAAGAATTGACAAAACATCAATAAATGTATATAAATATTCTCATTTATAAAGAAAATACAAAGAATTAAGCAATGATGTAACACTTGGAGCTAATGAATATATTTGCACATGAATTTGGAGTAGTATTAAAGAAAATAGTTAGAATGCTGTTAAGAACTTGTATAGGTAGACACTCAATAAACATCAGATATTACCAGATTGGAACAAGCTGTAATAAATGTACAAAATAACGATGAGCATTGTTTCTTTTATTAAAAGAAAAGTATTAGGATATCCAGCAAATAATGATCAAGAAAATCCCCCAAATATATTATAACACAATAAGAAGAACACTTTAAATTATGCCCAATAAAAAACAACTTCATACCAATTATAGATAAAGATTTAGGTATTTTCATTATCAGTTTATCAAGCAACTGAACAATTACAAGAAATTGCTCCATTATATTCAAGTGATAATTATGAGGTATTTAGTCAGTATAATGTACTCTGATGACACCGTAACAATACAGCAATTACCACGTTAGAATCATTATTGAAGACACAATTAACAAAACATAATTGAAGGCTTAATATTTATCATAATTGCACATGGCATACCTATTCCATAAAAAGAATTAGAACATCATTAGAACATCAAAAAGGTTATGTTACAAAAATAAAGCATTACTGTTAGACTAAAGCATTACTGTTAGAACCAGCTTATAAAGCATTTATAGAATGTTAAAATCATAAAAATACAATAAAACTTCCTTGTGCAGTTGATTAACAAACTTTAATGACAGGAGATCTTAAATCTTTCTCCTGTTGCTCAAATGGTACTACATACCTTGTATAATGCATAAAAAATACCTGCTACTCTAAGATTTCTACAAGTATTCCTTAGTTTAGGTGTAAAATTAATGATAAGTCATAGACGTATCGTCTTTACATACAGAAACATGCTTACAGAACTTGATTGATCTTTCAGAGATAGTGCACATATCTGACAGTATTGTATTAATAGAGATGTTAAAACAAAACGTAAAGGCCAAAGCACCTATATCTGGAGGTTTTTCTATACTGGAACTATGAAACCTTTTAATGCACAACGACTATGACAATATATTAAAGTATAGAAAAATAGCAGAGATTAGGATTGGTATTGGATCCTTAAAAAATTATGGTGAATCTAATGATATTTGAATAAGAATATGAAGAAACCCACCCACCCACCCCCAGTTAATATTTTGATACTAGTAATTTTCCGGTTGATATTATTTTTCAAACTTCCTCTACGTAGCAACAAATACCAGAACTAATGAAAGACGATTCGACTGGAGCCATTTCAGAATTTATCGACCTCTGTTACAAATATATGCTATACAAAGATCATGTTATGTAACAAAGGATGAAACTAATTACTGGACAAATCAGCATTCTAAAGGTTGGAAGTAAAGGAACAGATTGAAGAGCAAAATGATATATAAAGGAATAAATACATTTCAAATAAAGAAAAATAGAACATAAAATTTGATGCCTACACTGATTGCTTTTTGAATGTAAAGATGTATACTCCTAAATTCCACACATTCTGTAAAATAAACATTAAGTATATCCAACACGATGTCCAAAAAGTCGTTTTAACCATCCAATCATAAGGTAAGACACCTAAACCCACTAGAATGTGAACCATTTGGGTATATCAGGTAGTTATTTGATGTGCTAATATCTAAATTAATGTCTGGATTTTGCTCTTCTAATATGTTATGTTTATTTGTATTAATGTGATCGTTATATGAACTTTTGTTGTTACAAAATCTCTACACTCACTTGCTTTTGCTTAAAGCTTTTACTTTATTTTTATGATAACGTTGCATTGAGTGTTTTGATTCAATTTCTTTTTCAATTTATAGTTTCCATTGTTATTTTCTGATATAGAATAATTTTGGCCTTTACATTCATAATAAACAAATAACGATGGGAGATTATTATAATCCATTTCCTTAATGTAAGTATGTAAAATTATGTTTGTGAACGTTTAGGGCATAACACTAATGTAAAATTATGTGTGTGAACTTTTAGGGCATACACTAGTGTAAAATTATGTTTGTGAACGTTTAGGCATACAGCTAATGTAAAAATTATGTTTGTGAACAGTTAGGGCATAACACTAATGTAAAATTATGTTTGTGAACGTTTAGGGCATAAAACTAATGTAAAATTATGTGTGTGAACTTTTAGGGCATACAGCTAGTGTAAAATTATGTTTGAGAACTTTTAGGGCATACAACTAGTGTAAAATTATGTTTGTGAACTTTTAGGCATACAGCTAATGTAAAAATTATGTTTGAGAACAGTTAGGGCATAACACTAATGTAAAATTATGTTTGTAAAGGTTTAAGGCATACAACTATTGTAAAATTATGCGTGTGAGCGTTTAGGCATACAGCTAATGTAAAATTATGTCTGTAAATATTTCAGGCATGAAACTAATGTAAAATTATATTTGTGAACGTTTAGGGCATACAACCATCATTTCAATACCTTTTCTCTTTACAGATTTTAATTCACGTTCTCATGACTTTTAGAATTTGAAAAGTTATAAACTTGTATCCATATTTCACATTCACGCTTTATCCTGTCATAGTAGAACATTATATTATTTTAGAATCATTACATTGTACTAGACAATTCTGAATAAAAAAGTTCTGTGAATATTTTCAGCGACATAGTTTAAGCAATAAATCCGTAGTTATATACTGTTCCCTATTTTTAATATGGTTAATAAAACTAAGAACGTGGAACTTGTGTACTAGACATCAACACCATAAATAAGAACATAAAGTACGATTTATTTATAGCAAAAATAACCAACTTTAGTAGGTACTACAATTCCAAAGCAAAAGTTATATATACCATTTTGATATGTAAATTATTTGCTATCAACAAGATAAGTATATTTTATAAAATTAATGAGTTCTGTTTCCATTTATTACATTTATAATCATACTCACAGGCCGGTTTTATGCCATTTTATTAGATTTAACTAATTTTCATAAAATCTAGTCTAGTCAAGTAATCACTTCTACAATACCATATTCCAAAGTCACATGACAGCTTAGCATTGCTACGATAAATATTTATTAACATTATTATATTTCAATATTATCTAACTTTAGTAAATTTTCTTCAATTTGTTATTAAAAATGTAAATCATGCTTATATCGTATTATATCTAATTAGAATTATAAAGTTTCTCTTATTTAGATTTTTTTATTGCTTTTGTTGCAAATGACGAAACCAGTGAAATACCTGTTGATAGAAAGGTTATAGATAAGGATATTATAATATATTCATCTGGCTATATTAACACCTATTTATTTATTAACGTTCAAATAAACTAATTTCTGGATTATGTTCTTTAAATATTTATGTTTTGATTTTTGCTTGAAATTTCTGCTAATAGAAAATGTTCATCAGTTGCTTTGTTGTATTTATGAAATTCGCTTGTGTTTCATATTTATTATATTTTTAAAGGATCCGTAGCAATGCGAAATAAACATTCTAAAATATTTTCTACTGCTTTACCAAATTTAAGTTCTTTTGCTTAGATTAAATTGACTTTGCTTTAAAAGATCATCTGTTTCAGCACATAATTGAGTATTTAATTAAATTCATTATATAATCATGGTTTCTGTGTTTGAATAACATAGCTCTATGCATGTTCTTTAATTTTACACCATAATTAAGGTTTAATTATAATAATCTCTAGTGTACTGTATATTTTTCCGTATAATATGCGGTATACAGTAGCTTTTTTTTCAACAGAGAAAGATCCAAGATTTTCCTTAATTAATTTTAGTTGATCGGTAGCATAAGTTTCAAGTAGAATGGTATTCGTACACATTGGTGCCCGCACAATGAGGCAAGGGGGGGGGGAGCACTTACTCCCCCCATTTCACCTCCAAATATGATTTGACCTACATCCATCCGTAAAAATTAATAACTGACCACTATATGTTTGCACCCCACCGCGCCCCCACCCCAATAATTCTTCGGGCACCTCTGTATACACAATCCAACTATACTAATAGAATATAACTGTATAATATAGGATTTTGTGAGTGAATTATCACAAAATCTCCAATAGTTCTTAAAGTTATTTTTCCATCTTTGTTTGCATAAGATTCGTTGTTTGATTTTAAATATCTGTTTGGGATATAGGTTATACCACCTCATGTACCACTTTCCATATGTAAAGTCATATTAGCGTCTTGTAATATCTCGACTTCTATTTTTGTCATCTTGTATGGAACATCATCTGATAACCCTGGTATTGAATAGCAGTATATTAGATCTAATCTATAGGCATGAAAACAATAATATATGAGTTTGGAATATATTTAATAGCATTAACATATAATTCTTAGCATAGCAATCATGAAGATCACCAAACTTATCAAATATAAAGTAATGCAATATTTGTTTTGCGTAAATGTAATTACAGCAGTATCACCTCACTGCCTGAAAGACTTTATGATATCTGTCTGTACTGTCTGGTATAGCCCTGAGTTTTTTTGTTTTTTTTATATGTTTCAGTTTTAACTAACTCCTTTAGTAATAAGTGTGTCATGGCCTTCTAGATTATGCATTATAATAGGGGGAAATGAACTGAACGGATCATATTTATAACAAGCAATTATCATTTCCCGTTTGTCTTTTACAAACTCACTTCGACAATCTTCTCTGAGATACACGTTTATTGAATATAGTGTATATTCACATACCCACTTATATATGCGATATACAGAGGGAATTAGATTATGTATTACGTCTTATCCATTAATAACTCCGGTTTTGCTCGAACACATACTATGTCTGTATAAACTGAACAAGAATATTATATTGTATTTGTTTATAATTATTAAATTCTATAAATTACTCATATTGTGGTTCTAACAGTAATGAATTTTTTTTTAAACATCTGTAATGATATTCAACTTTCTTTAGGAATATGTATATCATCTGAAATTATGACATATGTATAGTCCACAATTTTTATTACTTGTTTATTCAGTAAGGCTCCCAATTGTATCAGAGCTCCATAGTGATCTTTGTATAATAGTAAACTACGGTGATTAAATTCATGATAATAATTATTTAAATATAATGGTGAAGTATTTTGTTCCTGTTCTGCTGGATGATAAACTGATATCGAAATTCCGAAATCTTTAGCAATATTTGGCATAACTTTAATTACTATTCTGCATAATTTCTAGTATTCTCTTCATATATTATATTTCATTTGTCTTTGTAAATGCTAATGCTTTAATGGAATAAAAAGAGCAAACATTTATATGTGCTCTAGCTCTTAACGCAAGTCTCACCATTTTTTTATACTCCTCCAGATCCTTGTTGTGCAAGGAATTCACTAGCTCTGCTTGTTAGATGACTCCTTCATTTCTCATTTTACCTTTCCTGATTTGCATATTTAGATAGATTTATAGATTTTGTATTTATACTTCATGCAGATGTTTTCACTTAACTATATATAATACAAATAATACTATCATACAGTAATTCGTACTCTACGGAGATTCGAACCTAGGTCCGCGGGTAAACTGCACCCATCGCCTTGTCTGCACACACCAGCCCATATTCCGTCACGACAAAGCACGCATATATAGAGAATATACGTATAGTATGTGCGACAGGAGTATAGGTATTTGAGGTTTTTATATCAAAGAGGGTTTTAGCTCAGAAAACCCCCACCCCTTCTAAAATAAATATATTCTGACATTTTTTTTTTATCACCTCAGAGACCCCCTCTCCCTCAAAAAACCACCCTCCTCCAAATTTTTATCTCAGAAAATGATGAAATTTTGAAACCCAAAGAGGATGCTGTCTCGAAACACCCACCCCCTCTAAAATAAATATATCCTGACATTTTTTTTACCACCTCAGAGACCCCCCTCTCCCTCAAAAAACAGGAACACCCACCCACCTCCCAAGCATATGTTAATGCAGGATATCAAACCACATGGTAAGGTATACAAAGCTTTCTTAGTATCTATGCTCATCTAAGACTATTCACATGATCGGATATCAAACGAATAGACTGCAATTTATTTTTCATCATATATCATAGAAAACCAAAGCATTTTATCATTTACTCGTACACGATTTTGAAAACATTTTTCTATATATTTACACAGAATGGGAAGTAGCATAGGAATGGGGATTTGAGACACTTTTATCTGTTTCTATAGATCAAACATTTTATCGTTAAAAAAAATGATGAAACCTATCTCATAAACAAAAATACAAGGAAGAAGACAGTTATATCTATTTTTTAAAGAATTTCATCGCCTATCACTAGAACATCAACATTCGCTATTAAATATAATTTATTTTCAAAATTGTACAAATAAAATTTAATTCTACCGGTTACTTTTCGACGACATTCAAATAGTTCTTTCATCGCTATCTTATTGAGAACATACTTACTACCTTTTTACAAAAACCTTCGACCGGTCTAAGTCTATATTAATTTTTGTATACTGTTGCTGGCTGATCGGATCATGAAAATTGTCATATTTTAGTGCAAGCTCGTCTCGCAGACTTTCGAGATAATTAAAATATTTGCTATCGTCTGATCTGATAAGGGAGAGTCAAATTTACTAAAACAAATACCTGAAATTTCATCGTTAAATTCAAATGATAATTGCTGGTTATTAACCATTATTTTTTTGATTTTGCTACTAACTCCATTGACTAATGTTAAATTTTCGAACATTATTTATGATGTTTAGACAAAATTACTTGCATAATGTCCAAGTGCTAGTGTATTAATTCCGTCCCTGCAATACCTTTTATCATCAAAATTACTTGGTCCCCGTTTTATGATCGTATCCGTTTCAACTTTGTGACGATTTGTTCTGATAACATTTGTTTTGATAAAACTGACGCTATTGTTTAGCGCTGGTTTAAAATCGTCAAAATTCATCATCTTTTTCACATACCCTCGAGGAATACCTTTTGCTTTTTTTGTAAGTTTATTTTCATCTAATATGACAGCATACATTTTACTCTTTAGTCCAACAAATTCACTAACTGGCATAAACATAAATTCATCTTTCATTTTTCCAATAATTTTCTTATTTGAATTATCTTGAAATCCACTACATTCTGGATAATCAGATAAATCGAACAAATCTTTATTATCGTAAATATCCTGATAGACATTTTCACATTTTATATTATAAACTAGCTAGTCCGTATCAGTAAATTGCAACTCCGAATCTGGCCATTGGTTTTTTTTTTTCTAAAATTATAGTGAAAATCGTACATCAGCCACTTCGATATATCAAGTACAGCTGCACCAACATAAATCGGTTTATTTAACTTTAAATTTGTCTTTCGTCGTTGTATTGCAACAAGATTTTTATTAAATATTTTTATATTAACAAAACCATCAGCATTAACTAATTTATTTCTGCGATTTATGTCATTAACAATTTTAATATTGACTCGCTTTCGAATATTTTCCATCGTCTTACCGAACAGAGAGTTGTTCATTAACTTGAAAAAGTTTTTCTCAAATTCGGTTTTAGCCACAACACTACGTTTCGTATTTAAGTCAATGTAATCTGCCATCCACCTCGACTGATTAAACTTTAGCACGCGATGGACTTTTCTCAGAATAAGTCCAGCATCTACTGCTTGTTTTAAATTTTTTTAATGCATAACGTAATTTCTTTTATTTAACAAATTTGGAATTAACTTATCAACAATCGAATATTTTGTTGTTGCTCGTTGTTCAGGCGATAATAAACTATAATCGATCATCATTGATTCTGCGCAAAACGGGTAGTCGTTATGTAGATCATGTAACGAACTAGGATAATCTAGATCAACTTCAACAAAATATGAAATATCGGAAAAATCATTGTTAATTTTTCTAGGTAAATCTTTTTCAGTTTCTCTAAGAAATTGATCTGGAGTTATCCAATGAAATCCACTACACAGCATTGGCTCTGACATCGCATAGTCATATAAATTATTAGGATTAGATAAATAATGTAATTTGATGGGAGATTTTTATCATAATTTTTCAGATATTTGTTATTAGCAGCTGCATATTTTTTTGTTATAACGCTAATTCCGCCACTGATACCTTTTTTCAATATAGTTAAACATATCAGCATCGGTCAAGAGATCCAATTCTATCTTACTTGTTTTTAGTAGAGCGTCCCTTGACAGTCCAGGAGCGGAATAATACCAACAGGGGTCTAATCCATAATTTTTATGACTAACTTGACGAAAACTTTCAAAAACATCTGCTAGCAATAATACATCTGTTTTCAAATATAGATCGTGATAATCACCAAATGTTTTACAACTAAATCTATTCCAAATATCTTGTGCATATTTGTACTCGTCATCTGTGACATTTTCATTTTTGAGTTGCGAGTAAAATTTATCTTTATCAGGAAGAGAAGTTTCATCAGATCTGCTCCAGTCGTCGAGATACTCATACGGAAAGATACCTTTTTTGTTAGATCGATATAGTTTTCACCAAAGGAAATCTTTAGGTTAGCGAAATTGCTACCGGCGCTTGTAGCGCTGTTTGCAAGCTCATCTAATGATGCTGCCATAAATTGCAGACTGTCAATGAAACGTAATTTACCGAGCGTCACCGACATATACTTTTCAAAATTTTTTGGAATACGTTTTATTGTATTATTTAATTTTAGTTTAGCTTTAATATTTTCATCACCAAATGCTTCTACAATGATATGACTGTCATAGCCACGAAAGTTATGTAAAACTACAGGAATAAAATCTGGAGCATGAAATTTTAAATTACAACTGTTATGAGCTGCTCCACGATATTGGCCGGTCAGATGACAATGATCTCGCACCTTATCACAAACTCCGTTGGAGACTACCAGCAACTTTTCACAAATATGACAATCAACTGCTTCATCGAAATCGAGTTGTTGTTTAGACGTTATTTTCATCGGAGCTGTTTTAAATAATCTGTTAGAAATTTTATTAACTTCGTCTACTAAATTTTTTAATAGCCATACGGCAGGATTTTCACCTCTATATAACTTTATCGGAGTTGAAAATTTATCGTTAGCTCAACAAACTACTTTATAAGCTACTCCGCAAGGAATATGTTGTTGTATTTTTCTAGTACTTGATTTATTCGGATTATTTTCTGCTCCAACCACAGGAACGAGTATACACTCGAAATCAGCGTAAATAACAAAAGGAATATTTAGTTTATGATCATAAATTTTAAATTTTAATATTTTTTTCTTTTTCATAAGGCATAGTCATTTTTGAACGTTGACACAATATTTGAGATGATCTTGTAATATTCTATCGCTAGAAAAACCCTGTAGACATTTATAACAGAAATAGTTTTTATTTATATTTTTACTATACTGTCTGCCAACTAAGCCGTTAAAGTTTTTTAATGTCCCTGATAAAATAATAAATTTATTGTATCTTGTGTAGCATTTTCTGAGATATATCTCGGGTAAACATTTTCTTCCTCATCTAGTCCGAAAACATTTACTGAGATACTGTTTTGTTTTTCAAACTTTGGTATATGATTTTCCTCTACTGGAAAGTCAATGCCATTAAAATTTAGTTCGTCTTTGTACGGAAAATACTTGTTAACACGATCAGCATATTTTTCTTCTGGAAACATCGCAGAAAGAATAGACCATTGAAAACATTTGTTATCATTGTTTTTGACATTTATACAGCATTTTTTGTTTTTAATTTTTTGAGGGAGATCGACGTACAAACTACCGCGAAGCACGTTATATTTTGCTGTGTGAAATAAAACTTCTTTTATCATTTCAAATTTCCAACCAGATCCTGATGCAGTAAATTCTTCTAATGTTTTGTTTATTTCTTGATGTATTTCATCGGCGACCATGGCAATGTTTGTTCCAGTTAATATTTTTCTCGATTTAGCCGTTAGATATGGTTCTGAAATTTCACTGTCAAAACTTTTTCTTTCAAAAATTACATTAAGTACATCCTCAACTGCATGTAACTTTGATAAAATCGTATGATATTGTACTATCAGTTTGATACTTTTATGAGCCGCAAGTTCTTTTGGTATAACAGGTTGTAAAAGATGAAATAAAGTTGTGGAGCTAAAATTTGCTAAAATATTTTGATCATCAAGTTTGTAACTACTGTCATAACCGGAAAATGCTGTAGCAATTTTTTCAGATTTGATAATGCTCTTTTTAGCAATATCTCGCAATTTTAACATTATAAATTTTGAGATATCTAAGATTGAGCAAGAATTTTATCATGTACACCATAAATACAATTTATATGCAGCAAATATGTTAGGTTGTGTTATTAATATAGAATCTAAAAAATCTGTTGGCACAGCAACTCCAGCTGGTGTATTAATTTCAGTAAAAGGCGATGATACAGAAAGAATTGAAATGTTTAGAAAAGATTTTATTTACACTTTGTTTTGCGACGATATTCCAGAAGGACAACGAGTTCATCGAGTAAATAGCGCAGTTGCTGATGATAATATTGAAAATTTAGCATTACAAAATGAATTTCAACTTCACCCAGTATTTGATCTATATGAGGCAAATGATCGAGGAATTATTCGACATAAAAAAACAAATAAAGTTGCTGGAAGTTTACAAAATAACGGATATCTTAATGTTAATGCACGTGGAACTAAAACTGATTTTGTTGTTTATAGAGCACACAGGTTTGTGTTTGAAACTTTTAATGATGTTATTCCAGTTGGTCTAGTTGTTGATCATAAAAATGGTATTAAAACAGATAATCGTTGGGAAAATTTAGATTTGGTTACGCCAAAGGAAAACACAAGACGTGGAGCCGGTTTTGTCGGTTCTAATTTTAAAAGTCCAAAAAGATCAGTTGTTTCAATAAATTTAGAAACTGGAGAAAAATTAAAATTTAGATCAATAACAGCTGCTGCAAAATATCTTAAAATTGGCAGCAAATCAGTAAAAGATGTAGCTGATAATGTAACTAAATCAGCAACGTCAATGTTGACATTTGACAGATTTAGTTTTAAATACGATAACTAATGATATTTTCTACATCATTTCGAGTAAGAGAATTATGACTAAATTCCATAATATCGTCGCGATTAAATCGTAATGTCATCATTTTATTTGTTTCAAGTTTTACTTTTTCTGCTACTGTTAATAAAAATTTGTCAGCTTCGTCTAATGTTATCATAGCATCAACAAAATAAAAATTATGTCCCAACAAACAATTTCGAATTGCCTCAGCTAATTCTTTGTGATTTAATATATTAACTCTTTGATGATATTTTATTTCTCCAAACATTCTTATTATTTATTAATTAGAAAAAAGATTATTATAATAATGAACTTAACTGAGAGACTGGATGAACTATATTCGGGAGATTTTGTTTCAGTTTCAAATTTTACATTAAAAAATATTACTAATGATAGATTTGCTGGTTATACTGCATAACTATGACGACGAAGAAGAAGATGATGTTGTTGTTAGTAAATAAAAAAAATTAAGCAGACCAAGAACTGGACGTTATGATGTTAAGTACCATATTGCTAAAAAAATAATAAAATTTAATTTTACTATCACAGAGCGTCAAATATTTGGCAACTTATAAAACCCTTTTTAAACGTAAAAATAACTGGACAACAAAGAAATATAAAATACGATTTTATTTTTCTTAAAATATTTAATTTAATGCCAGTCGATGATGCAAGAAAATTACATTTAATTTCTTTATGTAAACCAGTAAAATGTAAATCCGTGCTAATAAAATACGAAGAAGTTTATAATAACATTATTCGATCATTATAGATTTAGTTGGTACCCAGCTATTAAATTTATCGCTATACCCTCGCCATTTGACTAAACTTTTGTTGCCGCGCTTTTTAATAACTTTTTCAATAACAAATATGTCTTGTTCTGTTTTCTGAAGTTCTTGCTCGTAAAAACTGCCAGTTGTAGGTTCACCTAATAAATCTTTTAACGAGTATGTAACTGGTATTGTTAAAAGTACGTTATCAACAACAAATACTTCTTCGCTCCAGTTATGAGTGTATCCTTTCTCAATGTTTTTTTCGTCAGAGAAATTCTAACTTTATCACCAACTTTAAATTTATGCCTGCGGTACATATTTTCGTTTGCTAATATTGGATTTGCAATCGCGTCGTTTGGCAACATTTTTAGGGATCTGTGTTTCGTGTTATTATACTCGTCAACAATTTTCTGTAAATTGTCAATATATTTACTCGTATTTTTAGCTTTCAAATACTTGTGGATTTTTTCGTTGAGCGTGCGATTAAATCTTTCAACGATGACGCTTTTTCTCTCATTTCCTGTAACATATTTTTTAATGTTATTTTGCTCTAAAATCTGTTCAAATTTTTTATTAAAAAATTCTGCTCAATGATCAGTCCAGATTCTATTTGGTTTTCTTTCTGTGTTAACAATAATTTGTTTTCCTGTTTTATCCGAAACGGGTATGCTAAACGCGTATTTACTACAAAACATCTACAACATTAAAAAGATATCTCTTGTTATCGTTAAACTGAGCTAGATTTGAGACATCAACTAAATCTATCGCCCAGATGTCATCAACGGCATTTGCGACAACTTTACGGCGCGGAAACTTTTTGTTTTAGGTTTGTGTAGCTGAGACGCTAGCGTCTCTAAGGCAAGATCATCATATAATTCTTTTTTCCGAGACCTAATTTATATTTTGCTTCAATAAAACCCTGAACCAGCCTTCGGTCAACATGTTCTCGCACATTTACAGGTTTCATATCACGAGGTTCGTCTAACATTACTTTATCGCAGCTGTGTTTATTTTGTTCGTTGTCTGGACGTTCAATATCTCTTTAGCAGATATCATGGCGCATCGCTATTGCATCAACTTGATTGTAAGGCTCCTGTCCTGGCCGCGGATTATCGTTTTCGTCAAGTTGTTTATCAAGAGGTTTATAAGGTCCAGTATATTTATGGCCTGGCAATGTCCAACCGCCTTTTGGTTTTGGCAATTTTCCAATTAATTTATGTATATCTATACCAAAACGAATTTTTTCTCTTTTGTTGCATTTCTGACAATATGTAACAATTTTATTTTGCTCCAGACATAAATCTCTATGACAATCGCACTCGCATGTCATTATTTATTAATCATCTACTAAAATAATCTCCCTGTCAGGGCAACCCGCTCCGGACAACTTTGTTGTTGCCAAAAACATACTTTTTCTTTTTCCACAGATTGCACAAATACTTTTCAGCATTATTCTATTATTTTGTTGTTTTTTCTGTTTATTCATCTTTATTTTCTGTTTTAGTTTTACACTTAAGACAATATGTTGAAATTATATATTAGTGAGTTTAGATAAAATTAATTGCAATCTCATCATTAGCGTGAGAAGGTTGTTTGTCAAATTGCAAAATAAACTTTAAAAATCTGGATTGATGGTCATCTGTTTAATGAACATTACACAATAGTATCCACAAGCAGAAGTTCCAACTTGTTGAATTTGATTAGACGAATAATTTATTATTTGTTTTTTACTCATATATTGTTTTACTGCATCACCTGGTGGAAATCCGAACGAGTCAAAATAATTATCAAAAACAGCTACCCAATGTGTGCCAGATCCGTCATTGAAATCTTGTATATTTATAACACACGAACCTGGAGACGCTAGCGTCATAAGTTCATCTTTAGAATAAACTCCACTGAAATTTTTTACTTTTTTTAGTTTATCAAGTATATCAAAGTTACTTAACGCGGCCGACTTCGTCTCTTTGTTCCTGGCAACATTAGTCCTCGTCCTACTCCTAACAGATCTGGCAATAGACTTCCCGCCAATCTGCTAGTAATGGAGCTATTGGAATAAATCCACCTTTTCTCCTCGGTTGTATCTTTTTTTTCGTCGTTGTCTTTCTTTTTGCTGTTTTTCGTTTAGGCATTATTTTTATCTTGAGACAAACTTTTTCTTTATTCGATGGCCCTCAACTGCTTTTCTTGTTGCTCCAGATACTGCTCCAGACGCTGCTGCTAATCCTAATGTACCTAACACTGGCAAAATTTTAGGTATTAATGTTCTGGCCATTACAGATAGTGCCGGACCGAAGAAACCACCTTGTTTTGACATTGCAGTTATTTGTGCAGCACTTAAATTTAAAACAAAAGGTTTTTTGCGATCGTATTTATTTATTTGTTTTTTGGTTAACATTAATTTTGTTAAAGTACCCAAAACACCTGCGTTAGGGTTGACCTTTAATGATAATTGCCTTTTCTTTGCAACAACATCTGCTAATATTTTTAACTTGACCATCAGTCAAATATATTTCTTTTACAATATATTTTATCATCTTATTATTAAAGTTACAGATTAAACTTAAAGTTTTTCAAACTTGTACCGACATTTTACCTTCGATAAAGTCAATCGTAATAGTTCTGTCGCTGATCACTAACGCGTACATGTACAACTGCTCTGCTGGAACTGCTCCGAGCGTCCATGTAATTTCAATATCAGCAGCTGAAATTACATCTCTTTCATTTTGTTTACTAACATCAAAATAAAATATCGGATAAAGTGTACGAAATTCCTCTACTGATATCTGTGATCCGTCTCCAACATCTTGATATTTTTGCGATCCGTCGAGCAGGTACATGTAAGGTCGAGTAATATTTTTATTAGCGTCATCTGCAAAATTACATTCTATCGCTCGCTCTGGATATTGCTTTGAATTTATTCTAGCATATATTCGTCTAACATCAGCATTATCAAATATTGCATTATTTTGTTGTTGGTTACCACGTCGCGCTTGTTGCTGAAATACAACAAATATTTGCCGTGATTTTTGTTCAGTTGACGTTGTTGTAACTCGCCATGTGTAGTTTGTGGTATTTGGAACTGCTGTTTGATATATTTTATGTTGCTGAAAATGAATCTTTTTTGTGCGGTTTTGAAGAACATCATCGAATTCGAGCGATTTTGAAACTGTCGGCGTCATTCGTGGCATCCACAGCGCAAGTTTGTTTATGACAAATTGTACATCAGCCCCGCAAAAATCGAAATGAACAATCATTTTGTTCTGATCGATCTAAAATAAGTGTATGTTTAACTCCACGAAATACTGTATTGTAATCGTGATTAAAAGCAAATATTGTACTTAATGGTAACATCATTGTAATTTGACGTGATTCTGCTGCAAGTGCCTTTCTCTTAGTATAACCCTCATTATAACGTTTATTTCTTATAGTAACTAAATTATTAACATGATTTAACATTACAGTTCCATTAGCATCTCCTGCTGGTGGTCTTGTACCAAGATTATTACAAACTGCAATAAGTGAAACTCTCGTTTCGTCTGCATTAGCCGCTGCAGATGGTGGATCTATATTTAAAAAATTAGCATTAGCAATAAGAAAATCTCTTACAGTTGCAGCATTTACAGCAGCATCAGCCACGGCAACTAAAATAGGTACTCCTGGAAAATTTTCAGATGATGCAATAATATTCGACAAACTACTTCCAGTATCTTTAAACCACATCATATTAGTTGCAGCTGATTTGGAGTAATCATCAGAAAACGAAATAATATTTAAGATTGTACTTGCAATTTGTAAGTGACTTGAAATATCTTCGACAGTTTGATTAACTAGTTGATATCGAGCACTTTCAAATAAACACCAACCGTCATTTATAAGAGCTACTTGTGCATCAGCTGCAATTGCGACAGGTGGAACAGTACTGCCATAATCTGACCACGAACTTCTAACATTGCTTTATGAGGAAGCAGAAATACGTCATCGTCTCTAGTATTAAATGTTCTGACCCCAGCCTTATAAGGTTCGTTAGAATTTTCATCGAGATACTCAATATATTCAAATTCTGTTACTGTGTCGTCTTCGTCATAAATTTCTGCTAAATAGAGATAATATTTAACAGACATTTTTTTATTTATTAGGTTATACAAAATTATTGCCAATCATGTAGTGATTGGCGTTGTTACTTTAGATATTAATTTTTTTTTATAATTTGTTCTCCTTTCGGTGATAAAAGTTTTTTTGTTGTTATCATTGCGCGTTGGGTTTCTTTTGTTGGTGCGATTTTTGAAATAGCTTGTTTGATTGTCGGTACACCACTTTTTATTTTATCAGCTATTTTTTGTCCAACAGCAGTTCCAGCAGCAGATGCAGCTCCAGTTGCAAAAGCTTTTGATGTGTCAAGTGCAATTGGTACAACTTTATGAGTAATTCCTGGAACATTTTCTATAATTTTAGCAAATATATTTCCCAAATATCCTCCTACTATCTTTCTTCGATAAACGTTTTCTGTTTGATTATATCTGAGGTTGTATAATATTATTACCAAATCTTTTAGAAAATATGTTTACTATTGTTCGTGTAAGTTTAAATAACAATTTCATTGTTAAAATCCAGTTTTCTTCCAGATTGATCTGTCAATTGCATATTTACTTCTGTTATTTGATTTTCAACGTTTAACGGATAATAAATAACTTGACGTGGACTAATTTGCATAAGAGAACCTGGTGGAAAGTCTGGTGAAAAACTGTATATTGTTTGTCTTTACTACTTTTAGCTGAATAAGATCCAGATGCAATAGAGCAATTTATTAATATTGCGTTTACATCAGTTATATGTACTGGCAGTTCACCGTCATACGTTCTGGTTTCATTAGGAGGAGCAGTATAACTTTTATGAAGAAATCCTATCAGTGGTGCGATACTTTTTGGATTGGTAAAACCAACTGTTATACCAGGTTTTATTGTTATTCTAGCTCGTAACGTATTATAATTTGGTGTAAGCTCAAAACTATCAGCGATACCACCACTTTTTGCTATTAGTTCTTTTATTGTTTTATTTAGATCAGTTATGTTGTAGGCTCCTTGTGGAATTTTAATTAATTTCCGTGCGAAAAAACCTCAACTAGTATAAATAAATTCAAAATCGTCATTTATTCCAGTTTTTACATTAGCCATAGAATTTCAACACGTACAGGAAATTAGTCCAATTTCATATTGTTTTTCACGATCTAGTTCTATTGGCGGAATATACTTTACATAAAAATTTGGGCTATTTTTATCAGATTGGCTAGAGTCTAGTAATAATGTTGCTGACATTTTTTTTATATAATTGTTATATTAAATCATTACACAAATTTATAAAATTAAATCGCGATGTAAAGTTTCGTATTCGTCAGATGTTAATAAATTTTCCGATCTCAAATTATCAAGTATGTCAATAATTTCATTATCAATTTCAGCACCATTTCCAGCTTCTTTTGATGATATCAGTAACATTAATCTGTCAATCATTTCAGTAACTGATGCGAATATTCTGACTCCAGTTCCTGCTTTTTCTTTTTTAATTCCATCTCATCGCTTCTTATCATAACCTTTAAATAATTTGTAAAAATCTAATTAATTTCTTCAACATATTTTTTATCTCTAATTTTTTTGCAGTAATTTTAAAAACACCAGCAATAACAGCATTTCTAGCTTTTTCATAAAGTCCTTCAACATCTTCTATTGCAGCTGTATCAATTTTTTGTAAGCAAATACATCTTTTTCTATAATATCAGTTGATTTTTTAATAAGATCTTCGTATTCATCTTCTTTCCAATTATAAATATTATCAACGTCAGAAATGTCATTGTCTTCCATAAAAGCAAAATATTCGGAACCCATTATTTCTTATTTTGCTTGGTTTTTATATTTTTTACGATAATTTTCATTCTCTTCCTCGATTGATTTTTGTAAATCTTCTTCAGTCATCGTCATAGGACCTGCTGGTCTAAAAAACATATATTTTTCTTGTCCTTCATCGATTGATTTTGCTACAGCACTTAAGCTATTAAGGTGATGACCGTATATGTTACTTTTTATATTTTTAATAGCCTTAATATAAAGATCAGCGATAATTCCATGTCGATATAATTTCATGCTATCATAGTAATTTCTATTTTCTAAAACTATATTGTCGATATGCTCCTTACTTGTTTCTTTTATTTTCTCTAGCTCTTTAATTATTTCGTCTGTTTTAAAATCATCTTTTCTAACATTGTGTACTTTCACACCCTTAAAGTAATCATATTTTTTATTAAAATCTTCATACTCATCATCTTTTATTTTGCTATCTATATTTTCTAAATCATATTCAAATCTTTTTCTTTCTTCTTCTATGTTTCTCTCTCTTCTAAGTTCTTCTTCTTCTAACCTTCTTTCAATTGGTCTAACTACTGCTGCTTCTGCTAATCTTTGTTGAAGTTCTAGTGGATTATTTATCAGCCGATCTATTTCAGCTTGTCTTGCAACAGGATTAGCTATATTTGCTGCAAGTTCCTCGGCTAATCTTCTTTTTTCTTCTTCAGATCTTTCAATAATTCTTCCAGCAGCCGCTTCTTGTTGTTCTTTGATTAATCCTAGTAAACCTTTTTCTTGTATTTTTTTAACTTCTTCTTCTGATAATGGTTTAGTTTCAGGTTGTTTTCCAAGTAAAGTTTCAGTAACTGGTTTGAGAGCCGCGGCTGTTGTTTCTGCTGCAGCCACTTGACCACGGCGTGCTTGTTGGATCATCTGCCTAAGTTCAGCTTTAGATTTAACAAGTTTTTTTTAGGTTTTCTATATGTTTTCTGTACTTTGCTTGTCTTTCCATTTGATAATATATTAAATTTTATAAAACTAACAAAAACTTACTGTATATATTTTTCAATACAACAGCAAAACATTTTACTCGTATCATTTGTTAATTTATCAAATTAAAAAAGTCATATTTATTTGCCGTCGCTTTATGATATAATTCATTAAATTTATCTTTTGTTACATCACCACATTGTTCGTTCGCGATATTTCTAACATCGACATTGTCCAGTCCAGGAAATAATGTAAAACAACCAGTATTTCGCCTAATAAATCTGTCAACATTATAAAAATCCTGAGCAAGATGAATAGAATTACATTTTTTATTACGTGATAATGACAAATATGATCTTATTTTATTCATTTCTTCATTGTTTAGCGGAATATCATCAAAAACAACTATCTTGTGTTCGGACGAATCAAGTTGATTAACTGGGACAAGTTCTTCTGGTTGTTTGATAATAAAAAAATCTTCACCAGCCTCAAGATCATCACGAAGTTTGTCATTATAATTGTTAAGTAGCTCGTACTTATCCTGTTGTGGATTAATTGTGTAAATATAAACGCGATCTTAGTTAAAATTATCTCCGAGAAGTAAATTCATAAGCAAGTTTGTTTTCCCAGATCCAGTTCTTCCAACAATAAGATAACGACAATCTGGAAGTTCGTTTTCATGTTTATGTTTCACCAACCGCTCTGTATCAAAGTTTAATATCGACGATTTTGCCATTATTGTTATACAATTTTATGTTATATAAAAAAAATTGTCAGACAATAAATAAATAATGAGCTATTATAAAAAATTTGGAACATAGTAGGAGATTCATCAGCTGTAATACAACAATAACAGACGGCAAGATTGATTTATCAGGCTATCTAAAAAAATCCGGCGACACAATGACAGGAAACCTGTCTATGTCAAATCAACGAGTACTAGATTTAGAAACAGATTATCCACCAATAAATGTCGTTAATACACAAGCTGTTAGTTATGCACAGCTAAAATTAGTCGACAATAATAAACTAGATAAATCTGGTGGAACTTTAAGCGGTAACTTAGATATGTCAGGAAAAAAATTTATAAATTTAGAGACCGGGTATCCACCATCAAACTTAAATCAAACTCAAGCGGTAAGTTATTTGCAGTTGAAGTATGTTGATGATAACAAACTTGATAAAATCGGTGAAACAGTTACAGGTTATATTATCATGAACAAGAATAAAATTACATACCTTGGAGACCCAGCCACAGAATCAGACGCAGCAACAAAAAAATACGTCGACGATCAAGAATCTAAGTATGTGTTAGTGCGCGGTGGTATAATGCGTGCATTTCTCAATATGAATAATAATTGTATTAATGATCTCAGAACACCAGAATTAGATTTTGACGCTGTAACAAAAAAATACGTCGACGATATCAATATTCTAATAAACGATGGAATTAACGAATTCAGAACTGAATTTTCCAATCACGTACAAACACTCTTGAATTTTCGTAGAAATATAAACAAATCTGTGTATGAATTTTTTTGGTAATCCAGTGGTTGTAGATATTAAACTTGCTGAAATTAACATAAAACTAAATGATATTGTTAGTGGAATCCCTAATATCATTCAAAAAACTAATCTTGTTAAAATTCCTCACCAGAACGCGTTGCGTTGTCAAATTAACAATATCGTGTACACAGTAGCGTCAGGATCATCAACATGGACACCGCGCGATAACACTCTCGAACATACCGCAGAAGTAACTGGGTTTTACAGGCTGTCCATGTAAGGTTTGGAAATTAATGCGGCCACTTCATCATCACCGAATATACATTATAATCCTCTACTGGTAATGCTAAATAAGAACACCAAAGAAACATTTACTTTGATGTCAACGGAAATGCCCCCGAGACGTTATTGGTGGTGTCTGGAATTCGTAGCTGAAATTTCTCAATTAATTACTTAATTAAATGACAACGTCATTAAGTATAATGAATCAAACCCAGAGACTGGCACTAATATAAAATCTGTAAACAAATATTATATAATGAAAAAAAGTATAGTTGATTTTAATCATATTTCAGATAAAATTCCAAAACAAGATGTGAACGTACTAATACAATATTACAGATATTATCATAAAACTCTTTGGTGCGTGAAAAAATGTTACAAATACTATAACAAAATACTTCGAGTGATATCATATTTACCACTGCTAATGACTAGCTCTGGTATAATTTCAAGTGGAGCATCATTAAATCCGTTTTGTTAATAATATCCGGCGTTGGTGTTTCTCTTGCAACAGCGTGTAAAAAAATTGAGCCTCGTCTTGCAACTAAAAAAATGCTTGTGAAACAGCAAGTATCACCTATAAAAAATTACTTGATGAGATACGATCTTATTTGCGTGGTATAAAATATATGATATGGGCGATTCAATACGAGAGTTTCGTATTATTGACAGTATTTTAACATATATTTTGCCAATGAGAGTTAGCAGACACGAAAAAGATTATTAAAAAAGTATAGTAATGGTAGGGTATAAAATAAAATAATCTCAAACAATGTTTTCACGATAGAAGGCTTAAAATGTTTGATCTATAGAAACAGATAAAAGTGTCTCAAATCCCCATTCCAATACTACTTCCCATTCTGTGAAAATATATAGAAAAATGTTTTCAAAATCGTGTACGAGTAAATGATAAAATGCTTTGGTTTTCTATGATATATGATGAAAAATAAATTGCAGTCTATTCGTATGATATCCGATCATGTGAATAGTCTTAGATGAGCATAGATGCTAAGAAAGCTTAGTATTCCTTACACAACCAATATATTTGTCTCTTTGCCAGTGCAATAGTCTTGCTAGATAACTGTGAATAAAAATCAATACAGAGCGTCATAATGTACTGCTATATACAGATTTGGTTTCCCTGGAGATTAAATGCACAAAATGATTACAAAGGAATTCTGATACCGTCATAGGCCTACACGGAATTTCCATAATAACTAAATCATGTAATCATTTTGAAACTTTGTAAGATTAAAAATAGGGAATTTGCAATGGATTTTTTAGAATATAACGCCGAAATCAGGTCAAAGATATGTAATTTGCAATGGATTTTCCTAAAATAACGCCCACTCCAGAATGTTATGGAATCAAGGTTAAAGATAGGTAATTTCCAATATATTTTTCCAGAATAACGTTATAAAAGGCAGTCAGAATTTTCTTCGTAGCCATTTCTGCTAGAGGATTTTATACACGTGAACAGGTAAGTGAAAATATTTTTCTAACATATTTTTGACAAAATGTTACTATATCTTGAGGCTGAATTAAATCTTTTAAAAAATCTGCTTGTTAGATTAAATCCGACGCTACAAATTGGCTCTTTGTAATAGGACATTTTATATAATATTTTATTGTGCTTTGTAGGTTATGATATCCTGCATTACCATGTGGTTTGATATCCTGCATTAACATATGCTTGGGAGGTGGGTGGGTGTTCCTGTTTTTTGAGGGAGAGGGGGGTCTCTGAGGTGGTAAAAAATGTCAGAATATATTCATTTTAGGGGGGGGGTGTTTTGAGACAGCATCCTCTTTGGGTTTCAAAATTTCATCATTTTCCGAGATAAAATTTTGGAGGAGGGTGGTTTTTGAGGGAGAGGGGGTCTCTGAGGTGATAAAAAATGTTAGAATATATTTATTTTAGAAGGGGTGGGGGTTTTCTGAGCTAAATCCCTCTTTGATATAAAAACCTCAAATACCTATACTACTACGACGTATCCATGTCAGATATACCACGAGATGTATAAATTTTTCATTAAAAGGAAACGAGGCTTGCCGAGTTTCCTTTTAATGAAAAATTTTATACAACAAGTGGTATATCATGGATACAGCATACATACTGTGCATATATTTCATTTATATCACATACAAATATACATATTTGCTCTCTGAACGGAGTTAAGATATGCTCCGGGAAACTGTATATAGACCGAGTGAATAAACTCTTCACATTCCTGTCCGTGTGTTCGCTACAAACTGTAGTTCTATGCCTTTTTTGTTGTTCACAATCACATTTGCAAATTCATAAGTTGATTGTTTCTTTTTAAGTTTCTATTTGTATTCACGTTGATTAAATGAATATAAGACACACTTACACTGATGATTTAAACATAAAAGATTGTTTTTATGAAGAAAGTAGAGCACTATGAACACGTTAGCATCTTGTAGACACTGAACACTTAGATATTCATGACTGACCAACAAGAGCTACTTTAAACATTTCAATATATTTACAGCTGATTTAAGCCTTTAATTAATATTACTACTGACCACAAAATTCTCTCTCTCTCTCTCTCTCTCTCTCTCTCTCTCTCTCTCTCTCTCTCTCTCTCTCTCTCTCTCTCTCTCTCCTTTTCCTTTGGACAGTTTGACTTAACTTTACCACCATTAATAGGTCCAGAGACATCGTCGTA
>JAECUM010063726.1:0-28368 GCA_016617855.1 Megalonaias nervosa | reverse complement strand
AGTTTCTATTCCAACCGGCAGTTATCAAATAGAACAGATTAATGATGAGTTTCAGCGCAGAATTAAATCTATTACAGGAAAAGAATCAAAAATAGCAATTACTGTCTACGAACCAACACTATCTGCGGTTATTGAAATAAATTCCCCTGATTACTCCGTAGATATTTATCAAAGTTCGATTAGATCAGTATTAGGTTGGCCTGAATATCCACCGGTTGATCAAACACCACCAGAACCACAGAGATCTGATTTTGTCGTAGATGTTAAAAAATTTATAAAACCTCCAGAATATAGAACAGAAAAAAATGCTTACCCATGGCGACGATATTTTGGTGATGGAGTTATACATTATATAGATAAAACAGAAACCCATTTTACAAAAATAGTTGATGGTAAAAAGGTAAAATAATAGTACTTGATGTTGATGAAATAAATTCATATGCTAGTACAATTAAGTCTGAACATGGACGTATACTTAATTATCTAAGAAATTTATTTTCCAGCATTAGCAATTCCTACAACGATAACTTAAAAAATCAAATAATTGAAGTAATACAACATTTGAATCAAGTTGCTTCAGACCTAGATTTCATGAATGATATTATTGTTAACAGAGAAAAAAAAATTAGTGAACATAACAGCAGATAGACGGTATAAAGAGTTATATATAGTTGATGAAGACGGTCCACCTCGAGGTGTTAGACTAAATCTTCTGTTCACAATAATATTTCTAAAACATTTCGGAATTACGCGAGAACAACTATCAACATTTATAATTCCTGGATTTAATTCTAAAGAGCTAAAGAAATCAGTTAATGATCTTATTGATGAACAATTTAAAAGAATATGTGATTCATGGAAAAATTAATACCTACACCAACTATTCTTAAATATAATAATGATCCACACGGTGGTGGTCGCCATATCTCACCTGGTATTGTTAATATAACAACAACAATTGCAGTCAATCTGGTATGTGACGTAATTGATGACAGTTATCAAGAAGATCTTTCAAAATCTAATCACCGCAGTGGCACTGCGGAACAGGGGTATATACTATATTCATTTAGCCCTAAAGACCCGCCAGGTTGGCTAATTGTGTCTGAACCAATTAACCCCGTGTACCTGCGAGTTCATAATCCATTTCTGACAAGAATAAATTTCAAACTCACTGACCAGGCAGGAAATATTTTGGATCTAAGACAAGAATCTCTTAATATTAATTTGTATATACGCTCTTAGAACGTCTGATTAAATATTTCCTAATATAATAAGGGAAAAAATAATCTGATTCATGAAATAGTTACAGATTTCTTTATCTGATGGGTTTATGGGACTACATTTTTTAAATAATTATTCAGAGACTGATATTTTTTATTTTAAATAAATAATTATTATATAATGAACCAAGAAAATATAAATGATATTATTTATGCTATTAAAAAATTAAAACATAACAGAATAAATCTATCTGATAATCTCGATCCTGAAAAAATATTATATGATTATGAAATATTAAAACAAAGAAAAAATGACAATAAATACACATTACCATCCAATTATAAATTTGTAAAATCAATTTATCAGTCTATGTTAGAATCCTTGGCGATGGTAAATGAAAAGCAGGTAAAACTATTTGCGCCTCTTGCACGTTCGATCGAAAATATCAGATCCGAACTATCTCGTGAATACGAGAAAAAGAAGATCGTGGATAATCGTGTAATGCAATTAAGAAAAATTATGTTATTTGATTCTGTCAAAAGTGAAAGTGACACTGAGAGCAGCGACGGTGAAGGTATTCATGGTAAAATATAGAGTCGAACTATATACAATTTATTTATTAGGAACACAGAATTAGATATATTCAAATATTATCTGCTGATCGTATTTTATTGAATATGCTGATTTGTATAATTTATCTGCAACATGTTGTACCGATCGTGGATTTATGCTAAAATGTTTTGCAGCCGCATTAATTGATGAAAAAGTTATTTCCTGTCCTGTCTGTATATTTATGGATTTAATAGCTCTCTTTCCGAATAATTTACATTTTCCAGTATTTCCACGTGCAGAATTCTGACTCTGTGTAATAGCCTGTAGGTTAGATAACCGATTATTTTTGGGATTTCCGTCAATGTGATCAACTACAAGTCCATTTTCAACTACTCCACGAAAACATTGAATATGAATCTACTTGATAAGTATCTTTTTCCTCTAGCAATAGTAAATCTAAAATAACCGAGTTTATCAACAGTACCGACTGGGTTTTTTGATTTACAGTGTCTGATTACACCATCTCGGGATGCTTCATAATTTGTATATACTGGATGTTTAACAAATTCGTATTTATTACGAAATGCTTTTTTTCTTAATTCTCTTATAATATCGTTGTCGATCATTTCATCATAAGTCTGATTTGTCTGAGTCATTTTATATAATAATATTATTTGTCTAAATCATTATTTTGAAATCTGGCCAGATAATCTTCTGCGGTTTGTATAGGAGATTTACCTGGAGATGTATTTTTTTTGTCATAATATCGTTTTAATTCCCTGTATTTTTTTCCGCCACATTTTAGACACAATTGAGTTTTTCCTCTGACTCCAACACCGCATTGAATACACGGTATTGGTCCTGTACTTCCATTTTGATACTCTGTGCATGATTTCCGCAGTATTTGTTTACGCACGATTTATTACAAAGAGAAGTATATCCAACTTTGAGCCAAGCACATTTGTTCTTTGTTTCAATCATTATATATATACTAAAATTTTAATTTAAATACTTGTCTTAATTATATGGAGGAATTATCGGCAATTGAACCTTCTCATGCTAGATTTGATCTTGACAGACTATCAGAATATAAATATAGTACTTTGATGCAAGATCTGGCATTAACAGATGAGGATATAACCGAACGTATTCGTGAAGCAAAAAATGAATTTCGTGACGATGGTGCTGCTCATGTATGGTCAACATTCAGAGTCGGAAATGTTACTAATATAATGAATGACGAACGAGGAAAAATAATTATTAATTACCTTGATGATCAAAAATATTTTATTTTAATAAAATTTATTGTAAATACAAAAGAAGATATTTGGATTATTCGTGACAAACGCGATCCAGTACATATACAATCAGGAAATAATATTGTTCTCTTAAATAATAAATCTAAACCCGGAATACTGACTGGTATTGATAAGGTATATTATGAACGGAGCTACCCAGTTACTGCAGTCGTATATGCAATATATCCGCTGAATAATAAACCTGACGTCGGGGATCTAAAACCTATGAAACTGTCAGATCAAGAATAAACTGTGTAGCTGAACGAGTTACAGAACATTTTACAAACGCGATACGTGGTAATGGTTTAACAGATTTACGACGTAAAAAAAATAAATACTTGGGCAGAATCAGTTAAAGATACCGGAGCATCTATTAAAGATGTCGCTGAACTAGAAAAGAAATTGAAATTCCCAATAACAGTAAAAACGCTGACGGGAGAGATTTTATATAAACCAAAATACACAAAAAATGGAGCTCCAATAGATATTATTGATCATAATTCGCACGCATGGACCTCAGCAGTAACAGTATTTCCACGAGATAGAAAAGTTAAATTTTATGATGGTCATATATTTGATTTTATCAGAAATATCAGTAAAAGTGACCCTGTATCCGTTTGGTTATTTCAGAGTTCGGAATATGATAATTACGATCAGTTTGTACGGCCTAATGGTGATATTTACCGTATAGAATCTCTTAATGTAGAAATGGAAAATATTGCGCTGAAGTATACTTCAGACGATGTCAAAGTTAGACAATTATTAAATAATTGTTTTACAGTTCCATCCGTAGCGGCTCATTTTGCTCAGGAGAAAAATTTATGGAAACCAACACGATCGGAATTTCTTGAGGATATTCATAAAAGCTGCGTAGAATATGGACACGGAGGATTATGGAATACTAAATACAACTATAGTGACGTTATATCCGTCGATATGGTAACATGTTATCCTGGAAGTTTTCTTGGATACGGAGAATGTTCTAAATACTTTAAGAGATTCGGACATCCATCACACGAAATGACCAGGGTTGCAATAAACGGACATTTACCAGATTTTGATTTAACAGGATTTGCTCATGTAGAATCATTCAAATTTGCAGAAAATCTCCATCCGATTACTTATACTTGGTTTGGAAGACATTTTTCAGAAAAATGTTGGGTTCCAATAGTACTATTGCGATATATGCTTGATGTTGGAATTTTAATATCTTTACAGGTGAGCGAGGCCATTATATCATATAGTCCACAGAAACAAATTTGGTTACCAGAACCAAATAGATTTAATATTGATGATGCCAGGAAAGAATTTCCTGATCTTAATGAAGATGATATTATTAAAATTACTAATAATATACGTAAATGCAGAGACGAGCATGATGAAAAATTTGCAAAAGATCTTGGTAGAAAGATAATTGGTAAATTTACTCAAGGAGGAGCCTATGATCATAAAAGACACTGTACAAGATTAATTATGGACGATGCTGAACTCGATTTTATAATTGCTGATACAACAGAAAAAAACATATTTATAAATCGGAGTAATGCTTATTTGTCAGACGGAACCAAACTAGGTACAATTGTGAGTTATCTTGATGGTGACTCACCGCAGTTTACTCATTTAAGATCATCTATGTTGGCATATGTTTCTATAAATCTACTGTCTATGATAAATAGATTTTCTCGTGATGCTGTCAGAGTCGCCACGGATTCGTTTTATATAAATAAAAAATATACGGATTTATTAAAACCGCTACTTGGTAATGGTGAATGGGGTCATGGAGAATAAAACAAGAAAATATACTTAGTTATTCTGAATCTGCCGACGTTGAAATTAAGGAAATATATCACAAAAATAATAATCAAGTATCAAAGTCATCAGCACCATCTGTATATGATCCTGTGGCTAGACATAAAACTGTTTATCTTAATGGGATGCGGTGGTTCAGGTAAAACAACGCGTGTGATTAAATTATTCATGAATAATAATTCAGATATAATTGTTTTGACACCGACACATAAATTAGCCAGAGAAATAAAAGAGCGAGGAGTAAAATCGTGTACTTATCATAGTTTCTTCAGATGGTGTGGAGACACATGGACTCCCGAACGAATGGGTGAGAAATATATACCTAAATATATTATATGGGACGAGATATGCACGGTGTCGTTAGAAATATTAAAAACATTTCTTGAATGGCTATTGACGAAGAATACTGCTATAATAATGTGTGGTGATCATGGTCAACCACCACCTTTTATTGGACAGTCTCCACATGAATGGCTGAAGAATAATGTAGATTATTATGAAGAAATAAATGATGACCATAGAGCTATTGATGAACCGCTGAAGGAATTTAAAAGGTTAATTAGACTACAACCAGACAGAGTACAATGTGAAATAATGCGTGGAGTAATTCCAGAGACTTCTATGAATGATTTTCTAAATTTATGGAATCCCGCTGATTTAATAGTTGCAAGTAGAAAAATAGTTCGTGATGAACTACAAAATAAATTATTTATGTTACATAAAGAAAAGTTTTCAGATCTACCTGTACCTTTGTGTTATCGCCCAGCAGATACTCGACGACAGAATATTGATGTTGAAATTCCTGGTGGAGACACTGAAAGTGTCCGAGTACAGAATCTTGTCTTGAATGATATTGTTTTAGTCGATATTAATGTCGTTGAGAATGCGCTGAATATGAATAAATCACCGTGGACGTTAGGATATGCTATAACTATTCACTCATCACAGGGGTTAACTATTTCTGATACAAATATCTGGATTATAGATGATCGGATTGAATGGTCGAATTTAGTCTATCTCGCAGTTTCTAGAGTCAGAAGAATATCTCAACTACATAGGGTTATTATTAATTTTATAGAAAATAATGATCAGACTGTTAGCAATGACGTAATAAGAAAAAACTATCTGGTTATAAGCAGTGTGATAAAAAAAATAAGCGTGACTTTGATATTGATGTTGAATTTATTATAAAACTAAAAACACAACAGAATAATAATTGTGCAAGTTGTAACTGTAATATGTTGTGGCAATATTCGAATAATAATCCAAGACAATTTACCGTAGATAGAATTAATAGTGATCTTGGTCATACACGTGATAATGTGATGCTGACCTGTCTTGAATGTAATCGACGTCGGGGCGCTGGACGCCCTGGTTCTGGTTATGTAATTGTATGTGGTGGTAATTGTGTGTCTTCAGGGATTACCTGTAATTGTTCACGTACAAATCCACGTTGAGGTGCGGTAGAATCTAATCTGTAAATTGGAGGTCTACCAGTGGATCTAACCACACTAGAAATTGTATGTGTAGTCACGCTCCAGATAGGATCGGTTGTTCTTTTTTTACCACCTTCAAGTTCACCAGGTTCGTATAAATATCTTACAGTTGCATTACCTAATACTGGTTGAGGTTGTTGTCTGTCATTACTACGGGGTATATATTTTTTTGTGATCGCAATAGAAGGTTTCATGGAAGTTGAACGAGTAATTTCATTATTTAATGCAGCTATCACACTTGGTAACCTTGCAACCCATTCACGAGATCGCTCACCAGATTTAAAGTTAGTAGATATTTCTTTTGCATATTGGTATCCAAATAACCGCTCGGCAAGTGTTCGATTAAATCGTTCAACAATTGCCTGATCACGATGAATTTCAGTATGTCCTCGTCTGATTTTAACGTTATGTTTCTTCATTAACGATAATACTACTCCTAGAAATTCTTTGCCAGGATCAACCTGTAATAACTGTGGCCATCGCAAAGGTCCTCGCTGATAAATTCGTTCAAACGCAGATGAAACTTCAGACGCTGTCTTTGTTGATAATGGTTCAGCTTCTTTATATCTACTTGCAACGTCAACGACAGTTAATGCGTATTTGTATGTGCGTGACTGACGTTTACCAATTTTAATGGTATCGTGTGGTAAAAATAAAATATCTGCTTGATGAACCCCATTAGGGACGCTGACATCAAAATGTGCATATTGAATTTTTTTAGGTGGTGGTAGATAAATTTGCCATATTGCCTGTCGTGATAACCACGCTACAGCAACAGAACGTGAAACTTTTGCTGCTTCAGATAATTTACTAATAGCTGATTTACCTCTCCAATATCCTCTTGGGCTATAATAAATGGATTCCATTATAATATTTATATAATTAATTACCAGCCCCTAGCATTATTTTACCTTTCATGGCAGATTTTACTAGAAAAGTAGCTAATTTATCTCTGACAGATTTATTAGGTATAGAATTTAATGCATGAATCAATTTTACATCTGCGAGATGCCTTTGTTGTAAATCTTTACTTTTATACGCAACATCATGAACATGACACGCTTGATCAATCTTATTTACTGGATACTCTCCTGGTCTTGGTTGATCTTGATCATCAAGTCGGATGTCAAGTCGGGTTCCAGGACCACAATAATTATATCCTGGTAAGTGTTTCTCACCGGCATATTTAGCCCACGGAGTTCCTGGTAATTTTCCTAATAAAGCGGCTATATCTCCACCTGTCTTTGTCCCTGAATCAGACATGGAGATAAATTTATATTTTTTCGTGCCGCATTTTACACATCTACCTGTTAATGCACGTCGTTTATTTTTTGTTATTATTGTTGTCAGTCCAGTAGTGGGTGTAGATAATCTACATCGAACACAATATAGACTCATGTTATGAATAATATGGATATAATTGATTTTTCGGCGACACGAAAACAGGAGCCAGTGAAACATCATCCAGCATTACCAAATTCGATAAGAATGATTATAATAGGTCCGTCTGGATCGGGTAAAACACAACTATTATTAAATTTAATAATGCGATGGTTAAAATGGAGTAAATTGTATTTAGTAGCACCATCCGTAGATGATCAACACTGTTACAAAGTACTTAAAGATTTTAATGCAAATGCAAAATTGCTGAATGAAGACGGAAACGATGTTGTTGACTTTATTACCGATATTGATGAGGCTCCATCTGTAGATGACCTAGATGGATTTATTAATAATTTAGTGGTGTACGATGACGTTATGTTGGACAGACAAACAAATCCAGCTAGAATATTTTCTCGAGGTCGTCACAAAAATACTGACGTGATTTATGTTACACAACGATATACACAGATACCTAAAGTGATCAGAGATAACTGCAATATTTTGGTTGTGTTTAATGGAGTAGATAATTATACTCTACAGAATATTTATTATACTTGGTGTTCAGGGGACATGGACATGATTAAGTTTAAAAGCTTCTTTTCAAAAGCACAATCTGCTCCGTTCGGATTTATAACAATAAATCTACATGATCCAAGATCCAGATATCGTATAGGTCTAGATAAAATCTTTGGTTAATTACAGCAGCAGGGAGGGTGAATGACAAAAATTGAGTAACCCGGTAAGTAAACTAAACGCATTAAAGCAAAAGTCAAAAATAAAATAACAAAGGTGAGCTAACTCAAACGATTTATTATTCGTTTTTCAAACTAAAAGGTAATAATATAGTTAGAAGGCTCGGTTTATCGTTTTGACCCTTATTTTTTGTTATTTATTTTTACTTAACGGTTCAGGCAAAAAGTTGTAGGATTCACCCTTCCTGCTGCTCCGCATCAGCGATATATTTCGGCAACATATTCAGTGTTGTGATCCAAGTTTGGCGGTGCAGTTGTCAAATGTGGGTAAAGAAATCATTTCAAAATGGCAAATTAAAATCTTTTTTTTCTTTCAGTAACATGACATTACAAGTTTAAGGGAATGTGCGGCCAAGGGCATAAAATTAATTTGATTAATACAAATCATTTGATTGTTTGAATCCAAGGACCATTGGTCCACCGAATCAAGACACTAGTACAATTCTCCGAGTTCGCGTGTGTATACGTAAGTGTATAAGTGTAAGAGTAATATAGAGAAATATATGTGCATTACAAGCTCTATTACATGAGCCAGATACGTTTCACTTGAACTCCGTATAGCAAAAATGGTAAAAAAAAAAAAAAAAAAAAAAAATTATTCACCAACTTACAGAAATTTGTTTCTGGTGCCTAATGTGATATCAAAAAGTTACAGGTTATCTGCTATGATAATCGTATGCCGAGTAATATCAACAATTTTCCATGGACATGTTGTCTCATTGATGAATCTGTACACTAAGTTCATTGCTGTTTTGTATCGAACTGATAAAAGAAATGCAATCCACAAAGGACGCATTGATAGTTAAATTGCAAGATAATGTTGCAGCAAACTTGCGTAAGTACTCACGTATGCTCTATGATAAATATCGCTAGAAAGTCGGAAAATAAATTTAAAATTGAACAAATGACTAATGTGAGGTATTTTTGTGAGTTTCAATTAGAGCTACAACGTCACTTTGTTTGAACTCATTTTCAAATATTCTCGTATAAGTAATCCAAAATATCTCAAAAGACCTGTTTGTTTTGACATGTACTTTTTGGCGCAATGACCAATATCTACGCTGACATAAGTTTGTCCTTGTTCCTTAGCAACTACAAAACTTCTGAAATAAAATAAGGAATAACAATATTGATCACAACGAGACGTGCCGTTGTGACATCACGTGAAAATGAAGGGTTTCAATTCAGCTTACATGTATTTCAGAGTCCATCGGACGAGACAACATAGCGTGGTCATATTGTGACTAAATATCACCCTCTTTCATTATTGTCTGATTAGCCATATCTTTTAAAAACGAGGAATGGCTTCGAATTAAATGTGAATAAATGCGACGACAAGTTAGAAGACCAGATTCTCCCATTAATGGAATTTTAATATAGAGGCAGAAAGATGCACACAATCACCGTTAGTTCGTATTTTATATTTTCATAAAAATATATTGAAAGGCGTATACGAAGGTCAAACAGTTAACATAAAATAAAAGTATATGTTAACAATTTCTTAAATTTAACCTTGATGGAAGCACCTGTGTCAAAATGCAAATTTAGTCCTAAGGGTGCAACTGGCTTAGTATTGTATGCAATATGATCATTTTAGTTTATACTTGGTAAGTGGCTATCACGAACGGCGATCTCCACTCATTTCATGGGGTAATAAAACTTAAGAGACAGCTGTTCTATTTATGAAGACTCCCGGACATTAATGGCGGTTTTGCTTTGGCAAATTTAGTTTTACCAGCATTCTATCTTAACAATAGAGTCAAAATTACTGACATTTCTTGGTCGATTTTACTGCAGTAAGTTTTAACTTAAACCTAGTTTGATGACGCTCTACATTCAGGAAAGTGTTGGAATCAAACATAGTCAATATCCAGACAAATAGGGTAAGGGTAGACTTACGCAAGAACGAGAAATGGATAGTCAGAATTGAACGTTTAATCCATAAGATAATTCTTAATATGTTATCGACCCTTTTCAAAATTAGAACGATGTAGGATATGTAACAATATGATTCAAAAATGCAAGAGCGATACACAATCGTGATATTTAAGACAACAATGGTAAAAGAATTCGCCTGAGCTACAAATATGATTCATACGTGCAATAGCGGCACACACTGGTGATCTTCAAAACAAAACGGGAAACAAACTCGCCTGACCTAATAATATGATTCAAACATTCAAGATCTTCAAAATAAAGAAGGGATAAAACTTCATTTGACCTAGTAATACGATTGGAATATATAAAAGAGGTACACACTCCATATTCAAACCAATAACAGGAAGATACCTCACGTGACCTAATACTATGATTCAAGCATGCAAGAGTAGTATACACTCGTGATCTTCAAAATTAAAACGGGAAACATCTCACCTGACCTAAATATATGAATCAAACATGCAAGGAGGGTATACACTCGTGAACTTCAAAACAAAATGTTAGAAGAACTCACGTCACCAAATATTATGAATAAAACATGCAAAGAGATAAACAATCATGACATGCGAAAGATAAAAAAAATTTCACCTCTTGGATTATAGTCCCGTTAGTACGTTTCCATCTCGGTGCTAGATGAGGTGTGCCACAACCCTCTGAAGGTAGGTCTGCCTTTATAAATGATTCTTCCCGTGTGATTCTAGGTTTGCAACGACTAGATGGCGCCACTGTTGAAAACATTCTAATCGTCAGTATCTTTCATACCATTCGCATTCGCATATACTGTTTTACCAGACAGGAAGAAAATATTAAAATGTTTTTAGCTAACATTTTCTTATCGGTGCCATTGTCAACTGCGATCAACGACGTATTTTATTTCTTGAAACAAACATTTGAATGACTAGACCCAATTTAGTTGTCTTCTAAGATTTTAAACATAATCTCGATTTAAATTCATGATATTATGATTGCTTACAGATAGCAGTTACGTACGTCTTGTTCTAGTTGTTCACAGTCCATTGCATAATAGTACTTTTTCTCTGACAACATTCCTTTTGAAAAAGTTCCACCAAATAGATGTACCTTTCACTTCAAGATGAGTTGCTACTTCTAACTTATGATCTGTGGATGCAAGTGTCAAAGATAACCAGTAGGTTCCGCTGTCTGATCTGTTTGCTGTCCTTATCTTGATGCCAGTCTCTCCTATCTGCATCAGTCGGCCGATATACGGAGGGTATTCCACGAACCCTTTCCCGTCCAACCAGGTGGCTATAAGACTACCTTTCCCCTTGTACCAAGCCATGGCCTTAACATCGCTAAGTGAATATGTAGGTGTGTTCCGCCATATCAAGTTAGCATCCTCATGTTCACACTTAGCTTCGGAGACAGTATTAAATGAACCTTGATAACAATGTGGTAAAAATAATAATAATAATAATAATAATAATAATAATAATAACAACAACAACAACAACAATCATGATGAATACCAAACACCAAAATGAGTAGGAGCATTTTATTAGTTCTAGCGTCGAAATTTCAATTGTTTATCGCGTTAAGTAGAAAGTTACACTGATGTTGCTGAGAATTCGTTATTCTCAAGTTACAATGTATATGTCAGCGGATACGAATAAAGAAATATTTGTATTCAATATTACATATTTCTTTGCATTTTGAGGTCACAAAAAAGCAAACCATGTTTTACCTGTCATGTTTCCTATTTTCTGAAAGCATTTCTATAACCGATCGTACAGTCTATAATTAGTCATAATTGTGATTCCTTGTAGAAAACTCTTATCTATACTTATTGTGGGATAATATCATTTGGGAAATGGTAGGTTTATTTTGTCCACTTTTGTATGAAGATTTTAATATAGGTAAACGTATTTACATATCTTATAAAACAAACATCGTTCAGTTTATGTTTGTTATGGATCCAAGTATGTTCATGCATTTAGTAATAATGGTGGAGTAATTATTACATTTTTCTGACAAATTGAAAATTTCATGTTTGTACTACGGAACTAATAATGGATACAATATTATTACTCACCTAAAGTAAGTGATATCAGTACAGAAAGTAAAAGTAAATGCACAGCATGGCATATCAGTAAGGATAATTTTCTCATCTTCCTGCAAAGTAGAAAAATATCGAAGATATGCGCAAAGGATGAAAACATTGTGATTTTTATTTTAAAGTTTGAACATTTAAAAGTTGTTTTTAAATCAGTTTTATTTATTAAACGAATGATTCAGTTATCGACTATGATAGCTGCCGACATAACAAAGGTCTGAAAATAGCAAGCCAAAATATGAATATTATATATCTTATCAGTAAATGTTATAGCCATACTTTGTACTAAATACAGCATAGCTTGGGAATTTAGAAAATAAAGCATACAAGTTATCTTGCAAGGACTATATGATATTGTAAGGACTATATGATATTGTAAAATTTTCATAACTTGTCCTAGAACGTTTATAAGGAAACTTCACGTGATATCTTAGAAAACTCAATCAAAAACGACATCTGGTATCATAAAAAAATTACCTTAAAATGGGTGCAAACTGTTCTAAATTATTAATGAAAATTTCAGAATTATTCATGTTTTATAAGATAGATTGCAATACTTCTATAGTGTCTCATAACATGTTTGAAACATATTTTACGTTATATAAGATACATTGTAAATTGTGCAAGATTGTTTATGGAAATTGACATCTTACAATTTATAAGGTATCGCAGGCTGTTTGTACCATAATGTGTACCTTGTAATATATACATCTTAAAGTATTATTCCGAACAAGGATCGTTTTCTCTCCATTTCAACTTTACTTTTGATGATATTTCATTTCTCACAGACGTTTAAGGATTACGTGCCGGTTAAAAAGTATAAAGAAAACTTTAAACTTTTCCAGTCTCCACATGCTTTGTCTTTGATGTACTATCGGCAACTTCTTCCTACAATTTAAAATAATGCTATATTGTTTAATTTTATGCCACTAATCTATTTATTAATATTTAATGAAAAAAAGAATACAGACCTGCTCCTAGGAGTCAACAATTAATATCCCCTAACATACCAGTCATCTTAATCTTGTTTAAAAATTCATTGCAAACTTTAGAGTTTTCATCAGGTTTTCAGTAAAGGTAAAGAGATAAATAAATATTTGTATAAATTCATTCTCCAATAATGGAAAAGGGATTTTGCGTGGTAAACAAGAGCTTTATCAATTCAACTATTATCTCTACTGAATCTCGCTTAACATTAAAAGCTACTTCTTCTCTGTATAGCAGTTGCTTTCTGGTGCAGTCTAAGTTTCTTTCGGCACTAAAAGGCAGAGAGAGAGAGAGCGAGAGAGAGAGAGAGAGAGAGAGAGAGAGAGAGAGAGAGAGAGAGAGAGAGAGAGAGAGAGAGAGGGGGGGGGGTATCTGGTAGGTCACAATCTAAACTCAGAATTGACAGATTTTAACTTAGCCTGCCGTGGGTACTGCTGTTGTATCCATTCAAATTCCTTTGTAGCATGAAACTGTCTGTTTTGCCCTTTTTGTTCCCGTTTAGGGCCATTTCATCGGTCATCGTCTCTACCCCTCCATGGCAATTTAGCCCATGTTGTTCACTTTAAATTTTGTCCGCGGGGGTCAAGGCAGCCCAAACACGTGATCCAGTCATGTGGGGTACAATCTCGACCTGATGGAAGTGCCCCAAAGGTTTTCAAAAAGGGCAAAACCATATTCATTGATGAACGTAACCGGTGAGGATTCATCGGCGAATTCCACTTCGCCATTGTGGATACAGTTCGGAAGAGGCTTTATATCTGCTGCTGTAGTCAACTTTAGGGCGTTTGCCAGTACCTGTTGATGAATCCAGATTGACGATGCGTGGGACCATTGCTGCAAGTTCATCTCGCATAAACACATCAAGAAAATGTTGTATCGATTTTGCCGTCGGAATTCAATCAAGATTGGATAACGGACGGGTCAACGGCAAATCTTCTGCGACCTGGTAATCGAAGACCTCCACCTGTGGGCATTCGATGACTCGTGCCTGGCAATCGAAGGCTTCTTCATTTTTTTATGCGACAACCAACCGCCTTTTCCAGCGGCATTCATGATACAGTTCCGACAGCTCAAAGATTGCAGCTTTTGCAACCGCTGGAGCCGCTGATACCAACAATGCTAGAATCGCTGCATGGAATAAAAATATTCCACCGGTCTTTTTGCATTTGTGCCACCTCTGACTTGGACAGTTTTAAATTACTGAGGTGTTTTTTGTCTCGTCGCATAAAGCTGTGTTTAGGTCAACCACACTGAAACATTTCCGGTCAATTTGGCTGAATAAAGTTAGTGTGACTCCACAAAAATATATGTTTGCTTGTTTCATTTTCACAAGCTGATTTTCAGTAAGACCGACCCTCACTTTGTGATAGGACAATTTTACTATAAATAAGTAACACATTCAATTACAACTTTCGACAGGTGCAACGATCACTGTAAAAACTTATAGTTGCCACTTATACTTTATTAATTTTCTTCAATAGCACTGCGCCACAGCTTGCCGTCCAAATCCAATCCCCATTGCCAGATTTGCCAATCTCTGAATCTGACAATCGCTGCTGAGCGGCCTCTTTAATGACTTTACTAACAGCACCGCGCAGATCCACCACATGCCCGTCTTGATCCACAAGGTTCAGCCAGTTATTATGGCATGGAAAATACACAGGTGCTGGGTGCGTAATCGATATAAAAAATCACCTGGTTCCACGGTTGGTGAAAACCCAAACAGTATGCAACCCTTAACAACTACTCCTGTCGTTTCAGACTTGCTTTAATAAGTACCATTGATGGCGTCACAGGCTACATTGACTTGCACTGTTGAGGTAATTCTCACAATGTCCGGAGATGAGCTCATGCTCATTATCACGGACAGGATCGACTCGGAATTGTTTTCGCAAATTCACCATGGTTTTACTAAACAAGGTATTGTTCATGAGTTTGTAAACGTCCTTTTCAAAGTCATTGACGGCCTTTATACGTAAGTCCGTGTTCATTTTTATGTATGGGGCAATCCAAGTTTGCCGACGAAATTCGAACAATCGATGAATTTTTGGTTACACGCATACCCAGACGCAGATACAACGGCAGAAATCGCACGTGCAGTACATAATTGTTTTTCGTTCGAAGACTTGTTACCAGTTTGGTGCATTCGATATATTTTCGGCCGGACTCATCAGCGATCGAGCAAATGATACAAGGACAACCACGTACCTGACAGCGACAGGTCTTTTGGCGCCAATGGATAATCGTTGTGTGAGTCATGTAAGTGCTTTGAATGCTAGCAGTCTGGGTACAATACTAGACTGGCTGCTCTGTTTTGCCATACCATCGTGCCACAATATAACAGAACCTGCATAGGATCAGTTCAGCGATTAGCACAGTTCGAACCATATCAGGCGCATTTCTGATTTTGTCTGCGTCGGCCACTGAAACATTCAGGCATTCAAAGTCCGTGTAGATGATATAAGAAACTTTCATCTTTCGTTGTATTGCAGTACGTTTGACAGTGCTTTCACCAGACATCGACATCATTGTACGCCATGGGTTTTCATTGATACCACCGCAGCAAAAGTCATGACTGGTTAGCAGTTCTTGAGAGTTAAATACATACTTGCAATGTCTGCATGGATATGTTTACGTGTGTTCTTGCTCTATCTTTTAAGCAGTCGACCAAGGTCTACTATCCATACGTTATGTGATACTAATTCTGCTTCTTTCTTTTCACTCAGCAGCAACAAATCAATCAGAATTCAATTGTGCTGACCAAGGAGAGACAAGGAGAGCGGATAAAAGCCGTGGACATACGTGAATACATTAACAGCAATACATGGGTTAAGTGTTTCAGATTTATTCACTGGCTTTGGTAGCCTGCACATCAAACTCTATATCACCAAAGCTGAGTAATCCAAGTGCCGCCGGTATTTTCGGGGCATATTTTGATTGTCATGGACCGGATACAGAGCCTACAAAATTACCCATTGAAAGCATTTGTTATCAACATTTATAGCATTTATAATTGAGCTTGGTGGTACCCAGTTTGATGTTGTTATGCAACTGGATCCACGAAACGGCTGAGACGGTCAGAGATGGACCTCGACTTGCGCACATCTTTCGATAGTACGTGCCGATCGTGAATTAGTGTATTTCTCAGCGTTTCGAGAATCTTTTCAATGTCTCTGACAATTCATCATTGATGGCGCCGTTGTCGTTGCTATTCAGGATTATGCGGGGATCACTGTCAAACCACGGTGTAGTAGTTTTTAATCCGTCATGACAAAGCGTCATAACCTGATGCGCACTATGTAGAATGTCTGCTCCGGCGCGACCAAAGCTTTATAAGACCGTCACGATTCCAGGAATCATATTTGTCAGCAGTTGCCGAGCTTCATTGCCTGGTGTGTATGTGGGTGGGATGGCGGCCGCGTCATTTTCCAACTCGCCACTACGATTCTGAAAAATGTGAATTCGGGTACTTTTGATGTGTTTTTGCACGAACATCCTCAGCCGCTTCAGTAGCGATAGTAGATGCTAGACGACACGAAGCTGCAAATCAACAATTGCGAAATAATGAACTACGCCTTTCTCAGAGTACCAACAGTGAAATCCTTCTGCAGTGTGGAGTAAAACATCTTTCAGGAAGATGTCCGCCTCAATAAGCGCAAATCAGTCATCATCGAGTACCACAGCAACATAAATTAAAGTACACAATAATGTTAAATCTCTCGTGAATGTTATCTACACTTTTGTGTTTGATGAGAGGGTCTACAGGTTTTGTTTTGTATTCGCTCTGTCTCTCTTGCATCGTGGTATATTGCTCTGTAAAACAATTTGAGTTCGGATGCCATTCTTATACTTATGGCCCCAAAGCATTTATTTGACTAGCCCGCTCTTAAACATCTTCATCACTTACCTCATCCAAAACGTCACTCAATTCAGATGCAGTGGGCGAATTATTATATTTCTTTTGAGGATTTATTCTTTCATGCAAGATTTTCTGAGATTCGTTTTAGTTCTGTTTGCCTTAAAAATCTGGCCAAGTATATTTCGTTCTATTTCTAAAATCACTCCCAGATTCACAAACTTATCAATGTGGTCTGAGTTTTTTTTCTGTAAATTTGTATAATATCTCCTGTGCTTCTTTAATGAACCTGTATGATTCATTCGAACGATACAGAGATCTCAATTTATTGGTCACATATTTGACATTTCATTCATTTGGCACGTTACGCCACTGTTTGTAACATCCATAAATTCTTTCAATATATGTTGGCAAGCAATAGATGCGCTACCGCTCAATATGTTGCATATAAACCCCCGACCCATTTCTTCTATACAATATTCACAGCTCAACTAATATATTTCTCTCTTTGTCAGCACAACAATCTTGCTATCAAAACAGTGCAATCATAGCTAGGGAGAAAAATCAATACAGACCTTTTTGTTGACATAATAATCAAGCCTGCTTGTTTGCAATAGATTCCTTCATTTCTGTGCGTGTATTGATCACTATCATATAATTGCCCGAATAAGTACACTCTGGAGAATTTCTACAATCAAAGAGTAGTATCATAGGTAAGGTTTTGCCTTTTCGAAAACTCCTTGTGGCACTTTTTCCGGATGAGACTCTAATCCCACATGACTGGATCACGTGTGTCGGCTTCTTACACCTCTGCGACACATTTACAGTGAACAACTGCTCTCTTGCTTGGGGGCTAAATTGTCATGATGGTTGAGACGAGGACGGATGGAATGGCTCCAAAGGGTACAATAATGACAATGCAGACAGTTTCATACTACTCCACTATATCCCCATGACTAAGTTTGACGCAAATGAAAATTCGGGTGGCTATTAACCTGCATGGAGATGTATTCCTTTTAAAGGAAATTGTACTATCGGTCATAACTTGTAATGGAAGCATTGAATCTTCATGTATTTTGGGCCACGTTAGGACCAATGACGATTGTGATCATAATTGCTTGTTGATAATGGAGGTTTAGGTAATGTGAAAGATTGTTCAGTATAAAGCGTTCATGAGTCAAGGATATTGGATCAGTTGGATCAAAGGCAATGGTTTCCGAAATATTAAATCTACCTTTCCTGGAATAACTTGGTCTCAAGACTTCTAAGAAATCAGAGCTGAACAACTTATTAAATCATCAGTGGCGAATAACATAGCATTGTCGTAAGGAACTGATTTATCTGGACCATAGTTACATCATAATTAAACGTCTGGTGAAACTAGAATAATAATAACCAATAAGGGAAAATGAAAAGTATATACCCCTAACGTGGTTAGAGGCAGGAAGGGTGAACAGAGTACTTTTTTAGAAGAGTCATTTCGCGAAAATAAAGCTTCCTACGAAAATGAAAATACAAGGTCAATAACGCCAAACAGAAGCCTCTAACTGACCGAGCCCTCTCTAATTAGGTTAGTTAATTTTTCACGTTTGTGTTTGCGTGTTGGTTTACTTACCCGGGACACTCACTCAAGGTCGTCACCCTCCCTGCTGCTGTGTGTCAACCAAATATTTTATCGAGACCTATTCGATATCGTGACCGAGGATCATGTAAATTTATCGTGATAAATCCATGTTGGATAGCTTGCGCGTGAGAAGAAGTTTCTGAATTTAATCATATCCATGTCTCCTGAACACCAAGTTTGATAAACGTGTCGCAGAGTACGTGTATCGACTCCATTAAACACAACTAAAAGATTGTAGTTATCTCTGATCACTTTAGGTATTTATGTATATCGCTGAGTAATATAAATCACGTCTCTGTGTTTGTGCCTGTCTCGAGAATATATCCGAGCTGGATTTGATTGTTTGTCTTACATCACATCATTGTATACTACGAGATTATTAATACATCCATCGAGGTCATCTACAGATAGAGCATCATCAATATCGGTGACAAAATCAATAATATCATTACCGTCTTCATTCGATGACTTCGCTTCTTCATTAAAATCTTTAAGCACGTCGTGGCATCGCTGATCATCTACAGATGGTGCCACTAAATATAACTTACCCCACTTGAGCCATCTCATTATCAGATGAAGCAACAATTGCGTCTTACCAGACTCAGATGGACCAAGTATAATTGCTCTGATAAAATCTGGTAACGCTGCATGATGCTTGATTGGCTCTTGCTTTCGTGAAGCTGCGAAATCAATGATATCCATGTTGTAGAAATATAATAAATAATATGGATTTATATTTTGTGTTCGATGCAGAGCACCCACCCCCACAAGAGGATTAACAACAACAATAATAACAAAAAATAAAAAGCGTGCACTTAAGGTAAGTGTATAAAATGTGGTGCAAAAATACAAATTTACCTCTCATAAAACAGGTGGAGATATTGCTGCCTCACTGGGAAAATTACCAAGAGCTCCATGGGCTAAGTATCTTGGAGAAAAACATCTTCCTGGATATAATTATTGTAAACCTGGAACCAGACTTGATATCTGATTTGACGAACAAAACAAACCAAGACCTGAAGAGTATTCAATAAATGCGATTGATCAAGCGTGCCACATTCATGATGTCGTGTATAAAAGTCCAGATTTACAACAACGACAGATTGCAGACGTGAAGTTGATACACACGTTAAAGTCTGTAAAGACTAAATCTCTCAGACAATCATTAACTAATTGCCTGGTAATATATGCGATGAAAGGTAAACTAGTGCTACGGGCCGGTAATTAATCAACCGATTATTATTACAATAATGGAATCGATTTATGATAGCCCAAGATGATATTGGAGCGGTAGAGCAGCGATTAGTAAATTTGCTGATGCAGCAGGTGTCTCACGTTCTGTTTCTGGAAATTGGTTAGCACGACAGGCAATATGGCAAATTTATCTACCACTACCTGAAACAATTCAGTACGCACATTTTAATGTTAGCACTCCCAATGAAGTTCATCAAGCAGATATTTTGTTTTTACCACATGATACTATTAAAATTGGTAGACGTCAATCGCGCACATACAAATGCACGTTGACTGTCGTTGACGTTGCAAGTAGAAATAAAGAAGCAGAGCCGCTATCAACTAAAACAGCAGCTGAAGTTGCATCTGCGTTTGAACGAATATATCAACGCGGCGGTCTACGATGGCCACAGTTGCTACAGGTTGATCCTGGCAAAGAATTTCTTGGTGCATTATCATCTCTGATGAAAAAACATAATGTCAAAATCAGACGAGGACATACCTCAGTTCATCGTGATCAGGAAATCGTTCAACGATTTAATCGAACACTTGCTGAGCGGTTATTTGGATATCAGCATGCACATGAAATATCCTTAATTAAAGCTCAGAAAGACAAGAGATCTCGTGAATGGGTTGCAAGACTACCAAGTGTAATAGCTGCGTTAAATAATGAAATTACTCGTGCAATTCTATGAAACCCATCAGTGAGATCACAAAAACATATACCAATACAACGACATGACTCTTTCTCAAAACAACTAGTACTACTTAATGTGACTGTAAGATATTTATATGAACCTCGTGAACTTGAAGGGGGTAGAAAAAGAGCAACTGATCCTATTTGGAGTGGCCACACAGAAAATTTCCAGCTTGGTAAGATCCACAGGTACATCTGCAATTTATAGACTAGATTCAACTGGTCCTCAACGTGGATTTGTACGCGAACAATTACAAGTAATTCCTGAGGATACACAATTACCACCGCCTTCACTTTTGTGAACTGGCACCTTGACGTCGATTACATTCAAGACAGGTCAACATCACATTTTCGCGTGTGTGACCAAGACTATTATTAATTCTATCCACGGTGAAATGTTTTGGATTATTATTTGAATACTGCCACAACATTACTGTGTTACAACTCGCACAATGATTATTCTGTCGCTGTTTCAGTGTCGTGATAAATTCAGCATCGAGATGAAAGTCGCGTTTATTTGTTTTAACATACTGCTTATAACTAGCTAATTTTTTTCTTACTACATCATCGTTGATTTTCTGAGTTTGATTATTACTTACTGTAAAGTCTATAATAGCCCTCAGCAGCTGAGATATTCTTCTGACTCTAGACTCTGCGAGATAAACTAAATTTGACCCTTTAATATGATCATCAACAATCCAAATATTTGTATCGGAAATGGTTAATCCTTGTGACGAATGAATCGTTATAGCATATCCTAGCGTCCATGGATTTTTGTCCATAATTAGCGCGCTCTCAACAGCACTGACCGGAACGAAAACAATATCATTATGAACGAGCTTTTGTTTATCACCGCAACCTGGAATTTCAAAGTCGATATTATGTCATTGCGTATCTGCTGGGCGATAACATAATGGTACAGGCAGATATGAAAAGTTTTGTTTATGTAACAGAAATAACTGCTGCTGATGTGAATCACGAACTATCTTCCGACTTGCAACCATCAAATCATTTGGTCTCCATAGATTCCAAAAATCATTTATATGTATTTCCGGAATTATCTCATAGATTATTTCACACTGAATTTATCTGGTTGTAGTCTGATTAATTTCTTAAACTCTTTTAACGAATCATAAGAGCTCGGTAATCATCATTTATTTCCTCATAATAATCTGCAAACGTTTTCAGCTATTCATACGGAGATGATCCAACAAAAGGCTGTGGTTGACCATGGTCGCCACACATTATCACAGCAGTATTTTTTGTCAACACCAATCAAGAAATATTTTTAAAACCTCCACAGATACCGTGCATATTTCATCCCAAATAATGATCTTAGGAATATATTTGTCACCCATTCGTTCAGGAGTCCATGCGTCCCCGAACCATCTAAAGAAACTATGGTAAGTTTGGGATTTTACTCCACGTTCACTCACTTCTCTGGCGAGTCTATGTGTAGGCGTCAAAACAATCATATCAAAATTTCGAAATAATTCAATCGCGCGCGTTGTTTTACCAGAGCCACAACACCCATTAAGATAAACTGTTTTAGGCCTGGCCACAGGATCATATACCGATGGTGTTGTTGATAATTGTGACATTCGATTATTCTTGTGGTATATATCCTTAGATTCAACGTCGGCGGATTCGGGATAACTAAGTATCATTTCTCGTTTCATTCTTCATTCGCCCCATGATGTATCGGTAACAATTCCTCGTATATTTTATTTATATAAAATGAATCTGTGGCAACTCTAACCGCGGTATCAGGAAATCTGTTTATCATCGATAATAAATTTATCGAAACATATGCTAACATCAAAAATCTTAAATGAGTAAACTGCGGTGAGTCACCATCAATATAGCTCACAACTGTGTGTAATTTAGTTCCGTCCGAGAAAAAAGCATTATTCTGGCTTATAAATGTGCCTTTCTCTGTTTTGTCAGCAATTATAAAATCGAGTTCGGCATCGTCGATGATTAATCTTTTGCAATGTCGTTTGTGGTCACATGAACCACCCTGCGTAAATTTACCAATTATTTTTCTGCCTAGATCCTTTGCAAGTTTATTTTCATATTCAGTTTCATCGGGATTACGTTCAAAGATTTCGTCGTGAATATTTTTCTCCCTCACATTGTCAGGGGGTTTTGGTAACAAGACTTATTTCTGTGGACGATACGGTATTAAATCTTCACTTACATTTAACGATACTAAAATTCCATCATCAAGCATATATCGTAATAGCACTATTGGAGCCCAACATTTTTCAGAGAAATGACGACGAAACCAAACATAAACAATCGGATGGAGATTTTCCGTGAACGAAAACGTATTAATACGTGCGATTCCGGTTAAATCAAAATCTGGTAAGGGTCCATTTATCACAGCTCTGATCATCTCGTGTGTTGGATGTCCAAATTTCTTAAAATATCCAGAACACTATCCCATTCCAAGAAAACTTCCAGGATAACATGCAACCATATCAGCGAAGATAACGTCGCTACTATCGTATTTAGTATTCCACAATCCACCGTGTCCGTATTCGAACCAGCTTAGCTGCACATCTTTGAGAAATTCCGATCTTGTCGGCGACCATGAACTTTTCTCCTGAACAAAATGAGCAGGAACTGAATGAACGGTGAAACAATTACTGAGTAATTGTTTATCATCATTTGTGTATTTCAACGCAAGATTTTTCTTCTCCGATTGGAGGGACTCTGTACGATAAATATCTCCGTTAGGTCGTACAAACTGATCATAATTTTCACATTCGGAACTTTGAAATAACATACAGGATCGCTTTTACTTACCTCATTTATGAGGTCAAACATATCACCGTTATAGAATTTAACATTTTTATCTTGCGGAAATATTGTTATGGCTGGTGTCCATGTGTGAGCATTACGATCAATAATTTCTATTGAAGCCCCTTTCGATTTATATTTCAATTCGTACAAAACATCGCCAGAAATTGTTTTTACCCTTAATGGAAAGTCTAATTTGTGTCCCAATTCAGCAAAGTCTTTGATAGACGCTCCGGTATCTTTAACTGTTTCTGCCAACTCATTTAATTTTTAAGTCGTGAATCCATTAAACCGTTTCCTCGTTTTGCGTTTTATAAAGTGTTCTGTAACTCGCTCAGCTACACAATTCTAGCGAGAAAATTTCTTCAGTTTAAGATGATCAACGCTAAGTTTATCATTCAGCGAATATATCGCATAAACAACTGCAGTCACAGGGTACGCACGTTTATAATATGGTTTGTCAATACCAGTCAACATTACTGATTTTGAATTTTTACTTAATGTTACAATTTTTCCAGCGTGATGTAATCGAACAGGGTCACGTTTATCACGGATAATCCATGTGTCGTCTGTCGCCACGATAAATTTTATTCTAAAAAAGTATCTTTGGTTGTCGAGATAGTTAATAATCGTAGCTGCTCCCTTGTCATTCAATAATAATAATAATAATAATAATAATAATAATAATAATAATAATCATTATTATTATTATTATTATTATTATTATTATTATTATTATTATTATCGTTATTATTATTATTATTATTATTATTATTATTATTATTTACATTTTAACTCGAAATCGGTTTTCGCAGTCGATGACGTTGACATTAAACCGGATTTTTCGTAGACAATGCCTCCGTCATTGGCGACGAAATTGCCTCATGGTAAATTTTAGTCATTTCTGTGAACTCTTGATCTGATCGTATTCCATCGCTGAGACCTGATGATATCAACAAAAATAATTTGGAGTATGCTAGCGTCGCTGTATGCAACTTTATTTTATATTCGTGGAATTTATCAACCGCGCACGTGGATATCTTTTTGCGATGATATTAAGAATACCAGCAATTTATGTTGCAACTGAAACACCAGTTCCTATCACTGGTGCTATCACGTATGCCGCTGACAATGCGCCGATGACCGTTACTGTTTCAGCGATGACCGCAAATGCAGAATATACAATTATATCAGTGACAATGACACGACTGCGATATTTTTTTTGTTTCACTGTATACTAGTCGATGATATTTTTCAGTTGAGTATGCCTCGAACACACTCGTATGTGAAATTTTTAACTTCGATTGGGGTCTGATTCGTTATGTAAATTGCTATTACAATATAATAGGAACACTTTATGTAGGTGGTAGTTAGCGATAAATTCCAGACACCAATAGTACAACACGGGGACGCTTTTTTCTTCGGGTTCCAACATAAATGTTACCTCGTCGTTTTGATCTAGTACTACTAACAATACAGAAGATCCAATTGTTGAAGACCGCGTAAAATTGTGGTGAATGCCGTAAATTTTGTATCTCCGATTACTGTGAACCTGTATATGCTGGTAACTTCAGCGCGATGCTTAAATGGATTTATTGTGTGGTTATCCCATGTGTGTTAAGACTGATTCATTTGAATTTTTAATTTTACCGTTTTTATTAAATGGCTATGTTATCTTCGGTCGCATCTGAAACTCGCAGCATAATATCTGTCAACGGGATATTGCTCGTCTTTAATCGTCCTTGTTTATCCTGAAAAACAACGACTTCATTTCGGTCCACATATGCGAGACTCAAAAGATCAGCGAGTTCTTTCTTGACCTGGTCAAGGTTTGCATATTTGGATAAGTCACCTTGAGGTTATCCCTGAGTCTTACTCAGAGTAGATCTTCCGTAAATATCTACCATTGTATATTCACTAAGACCTGTTTAAAACGTTGTATACTCGTGCACGACGTTAGGAGGCGGTGTCGTTGACGATGATGCAGCGTCGAGTACAGCGAGTACTTCACGTCCACATATTGGCGGATCAGTTATTGTCTGTGTTGGTAAGGTTGAATACCAGATCGGAGTGTTTTGAAGTCCGCCGACATATTTTAAAAATTCTTCAGGGTGGCGCCAACCCATACGAATCAAACTAAACAACTCCACGTGGATCAATCGCGTATGCAACCCAATGAGTTCATGGACCAGAGCGTCCATCGAGATTAATGCTACCGGTTTTAACACGGTTTGGTTGTTTTGGTAATTGATCACGCATAAAATCACCTCTGAAGTTTTTGATGTGTAATTTTTTTAGCGGCATTAAGTAAATCAAAATTGGACATAGGAAAAATCAGCAAAGTGTCCCGGGGAGTCTTAGACTTTGACCGTACCACGAATGGGGAGTTCCTGGCAATCTTAGGCCTTTTACTGTTGATATTTTTGGAAATTTTCTTCCATGCTGATTCCTTTTTGGAAGATTTTATTCCGTGGCCTGTTGATTTCTTTAGTGCCATCCCAGCGGCAGTTCCAACAGCACCAAGTGTAGCTGCTTTTGCAATAGCTGGGGCTTCAGCGGATACCAAGGCTGGTATAGCTGCAAGAAGTGGAAATGTACCACCCGTCTTGACTGTATCTTTAATGGCATCCGCAGAAAGATCAAGTCTAACACCAGTCGCCGATTTTTGGCGTCACTGAAGTGCCTGAGATGACGTTCTGTCAGTGATAGTTTATCTGCACCACCTAAGATTTGTCCTCGTTTCAGTAATATTTTTATTTCCGAATTTTTTATACTGATTGTAGCTTTATAATCTGATCATGAGTCAGAGTTACACTAACATAATAATATGACATTATAATTATCACTAGTGATCAAAAGACTTTACATGTTTTTAAGTGGTGCATTAATGACTCTCATTCGTCCACCAACACTTTCAAGTAGCATTGTTTTATCTGAGAGTATAACAGCAATTGCTCTATAACCACCAGCGGGCAGTCGGATATAATGTTGTGAAATCCCGCTGAAATATCTGCAAACCAGAATCAACGTTTAGATCACGTTCCATAAATGTTATCAACCGATGATAAGCAAGTGCAACGTGATTGTGTTCAAAATTAAGCAAGATTTCTTCAGAAGGTTCTTGATGTCCATTTATCCTCAAAGAAACTTCACTAACCCCAATCTACTCTGGCATTTTCCTGAAGTGCGATGAATATATGTCGTGGTGCTGACACCCCCTGCTATGATGCTATCTGCCATGTGAATAACCCAGCAGCGTTACTTTGAATACTGTCTGTGGTCATCGTCAACCATGATAATGTTGACTTACCACCTTGATCCATGGAAGAGAGCAACCGTTGTTCGTCCGCGATCGATGGGGGTCATTACTGGCATCCACAACGAAAGTTCTGTTAGTATTACTTTACCTACATTAACGGCAGCATCACGCCAGATTGCATCATTGTCGGTAGCCTTTCTTACAAGTACAACTGTATGCTTGGCTCCGAAAATAACCTTTCTGACATCCCTGCAAAATCCAAATATATGCGATTGCGGAATCACCTATGATAACTCTTCATCGCCATTTAATATTGCTCGACGTGATGCGAATCCCAAGTTGAAGTTTTCATTCATTGATGCAACTTCATTTCCAGCTGTAGTCATTGTCACGTTTCTGCTTTCTGGATGATCAGTTGTATCTTTTGCAAACATCACTGACGGACCAGCTGATCTCGAGTAATCATCTAAATATCTTGCAAGACCAAGTATCGTCATGGCAACATCAACATTTTCGAGACATAATTCAATGGGTCTTCCGTCAATGATGTATGTGGCACTGTTAAATAACGCCATGACACCATTATTAACAAAACCAACTCGATCACCAATTCCGTACGCTGTATCATCTGCTTTCAAAAGTCTACCTTCGATCTCAATAAATGCCTCAGTGGGCAAGAAATATCTACTTGAATCCTGAACTTGCAACTCAAATCTTCCTCGTGCGTTAGGTACACGTGCGTCGTAAGAATAATATTGATAATCGCGCACCGATTCATCCTTCTCAAACGGTGCATCAATGTCAAATGCGGGGTGAGATATACGTTTAAGCATTATGTTATTCTTTTTCGTCTAACACGAAGACCACTTCCTGATAGAAATCTTGCAGTTATATTTCTTTCTTTTTCTTACGTGGGTACACCAGCCAACTCTGCTAGTTTTTGATTCGCAGCTTGATTTATTATTTTACTAACATTTGCAGGCATAACTTCAGTGCAGGGTAATTTTACGGGCTGCGGTCGGACTGCTTGCGGTCTTTGTATTAATAGTGCTAGTCGTTCCTTGATTGCTTTGAATGCTTTACAAGTTACATCACCAACAGCGCTAATACTTTTATCACAAGCAACGTCAATACCTTCATTCCAAGTTGTTTTGCAATTGGGATTGCCTTTGCTGCAATACTTCTAAATAAACCTTGAACAATATCACCAAGTCCATTTCCGTAAGTAAATTTGTACACCGGTAATCTTGAATTTATCACTCTGTTAGGTATCGGTATACGTTGAGAGCTGTGAATAATAATCTTATTTTCTTGTCACTGATCTAATTGCATACCCTCAGTCACTGCGGTAATAATCATCAACGATTCCATCGATGAGGGACCGATA
>JAECUM010063725.1:0-13293 GCA_016617855.1 Megalonaias nervosa | reverse complement strand
ATGACGGTGACGATTTTACTGCCTTAGACAAGTATGTTTGGTACTTTTATGCTCTACGTACCAGAAACACCATACTGCATCAACTGAGAAACGTGCGTGAAGTACTTAACGCTTTCGAGCTAAATGTAGCCTGATTCCTCGATTTGTATCTCGCACTCGTAATAATGATGTCGTGGAATCTGCATACAAGTCAGTCTCAAACATTTTGTCGAAAGGAGACATGAATTTGTTGTTGTTGTTGTTGTTGTTGTTGTTGTTTAAGCATATATAGGCTGAAGCAAATAGAATCCGGTATGCTGCCCATAGTTACTTATTGGTATTTTATTGGCATTATTCACACAGGAGCTATATCATGTCTAGAAAATGGGAGCTAAGAGCCTTTTTCAATGATACATTGTGATACATCGAGGCAGTCGAACTAGAAAGACGGGGGGAAATTGAAGAGATATAGAGAGATTTCATAACTGTCAGATCAATTACCGACCATAATGGTATGTGTATAAATTTTAACGACCATAGACAGTTCATTTCAGCAACATTTATTGCAGATAAATGTTAAAACATGCAACCCAAATCCGCAAGACCAAACATCCAGATCTGTTATTAACAACTGTTCAATCTTTTCAGCGATGATATAGAGATGTACATATCAAAGAGGCATTTGCTGCAAAAATTTGACATGTCTAAAATGAAATTTTAAATTTGATCATTCATTTACTGTCCAAATAATTATGGACATTAAACTGATTTACAAACAATAAAGCCTGCGAAGTTCATGAAAATGTTTAACAAAATGCTTGCAACCCTTACATCATCGTTTGCTCCAACTCCATCTAGGAGGACATATCTCGCTTACGTGAATTAATCGGTACTTACGGGTCGCATAACCACATGCTTATTTTGATATAATTAATACGAATTAATAAAATTTATAATATTTGTATAACGTTTGTTTTTTGTGTTTTTTATATGCACAGTGTATAGTTATTAGATTTTAATTTCAAGTTAGATCACCTGGCAGTAAAGCTATGTAAGGTCAGATTGTGGCCTTGCGTCAGTCATGCGTTGTCAGATGTTTCCGTCAGCAATTGTTTTGTACCTTTTTGTAGGTCTTATATAGGATATTCGATCAGAATTCGAATGATGTTTATATCATCAAGATTTAGCACAAGTTATAGTAAGAAGATCCAAGCATATTCATTGGATGCTATTGCAATGTTTTACATATGAGTTTTACCACTCTGAAGGCAATATTTATAATCCGATTTCGTTTAAACTTGGAATATAGATTAATCACCATAATCTTTGACACGAACTATAATAGGTGAGATTATCGCGTATTGAATCATTCGTTCATCTGATTTGCAGAGCTTGTTACTTCTACTGAGTTCTATTGGCCGTATTTGTCGCCGAGTGTATACTAAAATTGGTTTTAGGTTTTCATCATTAAGATCTTCGACAGGTCTATTTATTATAGATTTAAGCGTATTTATTATGCACTTTGTTGGAACGATTTTTTATCAGATTAAGTAAAATAGATTACCTGAACATAATATAAAGGCATGGACATTGGTTACATAAATTTTTTATCTTGCAACACGTCCAAAGCTAAATTTGGCGGCAAATTCCATTACGTAAGCCGGGTGATGTTTATTATGTCTACTTGTGTCAATTATTTTATATCTAACAGATTTCTTTCGTCCAAGCTGGCCACATTAAACAAATAGTCCTCCAGTCTAAGCAATATAATTCAATATTGTTCTGACTATCTATTGGTTAAAGCTGCATTCTCACCCAGATCAAATACAAGATGGATGTCTTAAACGTATTCTATGAAGCCCATAACTAAAACAATGGTTTTACTGCAAACATGCAACTGGATTATCTAGTTTGGCGCGTGTAAGTCTTGCAAAATATTTGTGTCAGAAAATGCACTAATGAATGTTTCAGGGTATTCAATTTGCGTAGTTTTGAAATATTGCCATTTAAGTGTTTGTATCGTTAGAGCTAAAACACTCGTATTGCCTGATGAAATGGGGGGGGGGGGTCTGACACTATTGACTGCATCTGGTGACGCTGTTTATCCTTCTTGTTTTGGCTGTGTTAAGCATGTGTATCAATATTTGAGCTGGTGATCACCCCAGTTCATGTGTTGTTAAGCCTGTACTGAGAACACTTTGAGACATCTAAATGTTGATGTCGTCTGTAGCTGTATTGTCTGTGGCGTCAACTTACGTTAAAGTTCTGAATACTCATTATTTTTAAAACTAGCAGAGTTACTACACGAAATTTGCACTGCGTAATAATAAAGCAGAGAGGGATGTTTTTTTTCCGTTAAACTGCTTAGGAGTTAGGGAAACGCGTTCACTGGAACATTCGCTGCTTAACTTGTAGTGGAGACCAGTTCCTGAAACATCACAATCCATTCCCTGACCCATTTATTTTAAGAAGTACGATGCGACTTTTCGTACGCTGTCACCACCAATCAAGATTGTGAATCAATGTATCACATTATACAGCCTCACCAATCTTTTGATATCATTACCTAACTTTACCGTTCCTTCGCTCTTATGACCTAATTTTACCATTCCTTTTAGATCATTATCTAATTACCATTCCTTTTATATCGGTACCTAACTTTACCATTCATTTTATCACATTACGTAATAATGCCAATCCTTTTATATCATTACCTCACTTAATTATTCTTTCTATATCATTTCTTAACAATACCAATACTTATCATTACATCCCTTGACCATTCTTTTTATTTCATTACATACGTTTAGACTTATACCGTATGTCCGGTATTGTTTAAATCTGAATCATTAAACCGTGTGATATCATAGGTGTGTAAACGATAAATTATCAGTTCAAAATCAGATTGCTTCTCCTGTACTTTCTTCCATCTGCACTTTACTGTCCAACACAAATACTAACAAATACTTACTTACACACGCATAAACACTCTTGTGTAAGGTGGATATAAAGTATGCAGAAATATATGATGACTAACACTTACTCCTGGAGATAAATACCGACAAATAAAAGCAAACAGACGAAAGAAAGGAGAGTTGGAGATTTATGTGATAGTACAGATCATCATAATTCAACCCCCTTCATTCTCGAGTCGAACAACAAAAGAAACTTATCTACTAATAACAACATCAAATGCCGTATCAAATATGAAGTTCAGTACATACACGTGAAATTTAATTCATAATTTCGGTTGCAACAGGAATGAAATAATAATTAAAAAAAGAAACAACGTGCAAAAGAAAGATAAACCAAATGCAAGCATACCTTTTCAGTGTGAATCGTTGTATATATTCATTCATATTTGTTGTTATAGGACAAAGTCCATAGTCACTATTCAGAAGGAATCGTAAGTTAGTTTTTACAAATCATATTTAAGCGATAAAACTGATTCATGATGTTCTTCTGGAGAATGAATATTTGCACATGTTGTCATTTCTTGATATAAATTTTCCACTTCATACGGACCTGCTGCCTGATGATTGCAATTCTCGCCCATCAGAATCGGACGCAACTGCTGTAAATCTGCGTCATAAGGTAAATCATTTTTTGCTTGACATTATGCAGCAAAATCTTTGATATCTAAACTACCTGGCATATCAAATTCTTGAATACAATGTGTAAAGCAAAATGGGTTTATCGCAGGGTAGTCCTGTACTCCAGTTACTTCAATTGTGATGTGTCTTCCACACTTCGGTTGCACTCTCAATTTCAGCCAACAAAACAGTCAATAAAGTCTTAATCAAGTTTCTTCCCTACACCGACATTTTCATTTTGAGCGTAGAAAAAAAGAACTGAAGCATTTGACAAAAAAGCCCTTCAAGCAAACAAATATAATTATGTCAGAAATAAACATTGCCTGAAAGCGTATAAACCGCCGTATGTGTAGTCAGTGAAAAGACTAGTAGCTTCCTATCGCCTTTAATCAAATTTATATGGTGCAGACATATAGAGTCCGGAGTTTAGCGTTTTCAAACGCGCATACTTGTTTATTTTCTATTGTAAATTAACACTGCATTTGGTTATTCAGAAGTCTTTGAAAACAAAATAAATATAAGTGTTCTCTGAAACTCTTTCTTAATAATTTACTCCCATGGATAATTTACAGAAAGCAAAATCGCATTGACTATTTATCAAGATATTTGTAGCTAAAATAGTCATCTTGCTAGATTTGTAAGAATAGACCAACCCTGACTTACAGGTACTGCTTCACGAGGACACGCCCGACTAAATTACTTACTACAGGCTGATTTCCCTTGATATCACACACACATACTCACTCACTCACTCTCTCTCTCTCTCTCTCTCTCTCTCTCTCACACACACACACACACACACACACACACACACACTACTCTTATTATCGCTAGCATGATTCTCATAACGACTTATCCTCACAAATGCTATCATTTTGATGGTATTCAACGATCCCTTGTGAGTGAGAATTATTCAAATATTGAGCGCAACTATTTGGACACTCAACGCTTCCATACAATAACAGGCGGTACTACGCGCCATTCCTCCAGCACTAGTATGCACTCAAAAGATAAGTCGCCAAAATCTATAACTGCAAACGATAACATGGCGGATTCCGTGACAAAAGTACCGGTTCTAAACGCAACTTTAAATGAAACTGCAAATGCAACAAGTAAACAACCAGCCACACCGGAGGGAATGGCGATTGCATACAGCGGCCTGGTTATAATGGCCTTAATACCGATTTTCTTCGGCTCATTGCGTTCTGTACGATGCCATAAGAAGCAAAAGGACTCTGGTGAGAAACCTGAGACTATGTCCAGCAAAGATGCAGCTATGTTTCCAGTCATAGCAAGCTGCACATTGTTTGCAATCTACCTTGTATTCCAGATAATCTCCAAGGAATACATCAATCTGCTTCTTGCAGTGCATTTTTTCATATTGGGTGTATTGGCTTTGGCTCACATCACAAGTCCTGTTCTGTCTCAGTTTATTCCTTCAATATTCCCCAACATGGAATATCATCTTATATTCACTCAAGGCAAGGGAGACAAGAAAGAAGAATTGATGAATTGGGAGTTTGATAAGAAAGACCTTCTCTGTCTTGCTGCCAGTGGTGTAGTGGGTGTATGGTATCTTGCTAAAAAATATTGGATAGCCAATAACCTATTTGGTCTGGCTTTTGCCCTGAATGGTGTAGAGTTCCTCTCGCTGAACAGTGTCAAAACAGGCTGTATCCTGCTGGGAGGACTTTTTATCTATGACATCTTTTGGGTATTTGGCACAAATGTGATGGTTTTTGTGGCAAAGTCCTTTGAAGCACCTATCAAATTGGTGTTTCCGCAAGATCTGCTGGACAAAGGATTGGGAGCTGACAACTTTGCAATGCTAGGACTTGGAGACATAGTAATACCTGGGATTTTCATTGCCTTGCTGTTAAGATTTGACCACAGCCTTGGTAGGAATCAAAAGACATACTTTTATGATAGCTTTGCTGCCTATGTAGCTGGATTACTCTTAACCATTGTGGTGATGCATGTCTTCAAGCATGCACAGCCAGCCTTGTTGTATCTGGTGCCAGCTTGTTTGGGCATACCAATTCTTACAGCTCTAGTCAAGGGAGACCTCAAACTCATGTTCAGTTATGAAGACCATTCTGAAGAGAAAAGCACAGATGCAAAGGAGGGGAAAGAGGATGACAAGAAAGCCAAAAAGGAGAAATGAAAGATCTGACAACGTGACTCATAATGGTTCATACAGCACAGAAACGATCAGAATTTGTGATCAGTTTTGAAAATCAAATTTTAAAAGTTGTTACCAGTTCATAAATTTGCAACAATGAATCTTATATCCATGTCTCTTTGCACATTTCTTGTGTAATGTGTTTTATGTTTAATGGCTGAAAAGCATTATAATTTCTTTGTAATTATTCACACTTGATTATGTTTAGTTATTATTCATACTTGACCAGGTTTAGTAACATTATGATTTTACATCACACACAAAGAACATGCACATGACAAATTATTGCCTCCTAAAGTTGTAGACTGGGTTTTAAAAAATGATCACACAAAATGCTCCAGGTAATTGTTAAAGCCATGTGATATATTTCCATAGTAATTTTGATTAGAATTATGTATATTGTGTTTTAATATTTTGTTTGGCAAGGAGATAGATTACAATTCTTAAGATTTTAAATCTTACACTTGTTTAGTACATATTTTTTGTAATTTGACATATAAAAATTTTTTTCTGGAAGCAAATTCATAAGGTCTCAAATCTTTCAGAAGCATAAACATTTTGGTTTTGGATTAAGTGAAACAACAAAATTTGAGACATTTTTCTATGTTGAAATTCTACAATATGCTTACTGCCCATACAACAGTGAATTTTTTTTTACTGTCATGAATGTGCAGAATTTACAGGTTTCTAAACATTCACTGATTTTAAAGAATTTTGTCATCCAATGGATATGCTAAAGGCAGGATACAAATTACAAGCAATTTCCTGTATCCAAGTGACCATTTCGATCTTGACAAAGTAAGATTTTTTTTTATCTCACCTGTGGTAAAACAAAGGAATCACTTTAGCAATGTAAAATCAGTGATTACTCTGCAGTTTGAATTTATGTGACAAATCAATATGACATCACTTTTTACCCAGATGTATCATAGCACTAAATTCTTGCAGAGATTGGATGTTACATGACATGGTTACTTCTTCTGTCTCGTGTTAAATGATGTTAAAGAAAAATTTGTTGGGTTTGAATAATTGCAATAATAATTTTGGGAATGAAAGAAATGAGGTCCACAAAAAGTATACAGAACCTTCGGAAAATGTTAACGGTTTACAACCTGCTGTAAATTAGCCACACAGGCTTCTGTTGTGGAAAACTGATGTGATCTAAATAATTGTCATTCTGAAAGGAATTCACACACTTACATTTCCTTTTCATTGTGTATGTGGTAAAAGGAAGTCTTTGATCTTGAACCTGTGCACATTTGATGAATATTTTAAAATACTCTTTTGGGCATTATTTTATGGGCAATTAGTGACTGCTTTTTTTGCAATGGATTGCTTTGACCCTTAGCTATGACAAATTATCAGTATTTAAGAGTTTAATTCTCCGATATATCACAGGCTATTATCATTAAGGTGCTGTGTTTTTTAAAGTGACGTATATTCTGCATTAGAGGCTTTTTTCAACTTCACTTTTAAATGAATACTTGGATTAAGTTGCTTGTGTCCCATAATATCAGGAGTTTTTTGAGTCGTCATTACATCATCTGCCATGTTAACATTTGGGTTGTGCTTAACAAAGGAAGGCTATATTATTAAATGGAAGCTGCTATTCCTGTGTTATACTTTTTCAAAAAGATCCCAAACAATTTTTAAAAAGAAGAAAACTTCATTTGTTTATGCTAATTTTAGAAACTCATAAATGAACACTTAAGTTGGTTAACTTTTATAACCAGTCTTCGATTATTTTGATTTTTTATCATAACACTATCAACTACTGTACATACTAAATTACAAATCAGACCCAACTCCAGACTGTGTAGATCCAGCAATGTATTCAAGTTTTTTCCACCCCTAGGCTCATTCAGAGTGCTTTCCTGATACAATAGCAGAGATAGCAAGAAGTGAAGAATCACTACTAATACTAGACAGCTACTTGTTTTGTGTTCGCTACATATTTTTATTCACTTTAGCGGGGGTGGGTGTTGTTTTGTTGTTTTTTTTGGTATTTTTTACAGCATAGACCCAGATTTGCTTGTATATAATTCACTGACGGTTCTGGATCTATACAGTTTGTTTAGAGACTCACTGGAAGCAACAAAATAGACATTGGTCTGCCGATGCATTATCCAATGGCAGATTAGAGTCTCAGTTGTTTGCTGTTGGACCTGATTTATTCGATAATATGTACATTACATAAATGACAGAAAAAAAGTGTTTTTGCCACAATAAAACTACTCAGAACACTATGTACAGCATTCAGATCTTTGTATTTGGCTGATATCAACAAATTGCAGGCATACAACTTTGGTAACTCCATCATAGTCAATCAAGGATAACATCTCATGCATTTTTGCAACTAGACATGATACTTTGATCATTACATCTATACTATCCATTCGTATTTGTCAGGCAAGCAAAAGGTCTTGACAGGTTCTTCCATTTAAAAATTAAAAAGTATGAATTGTTATCACTTTTCTTAACAAATAAGTTAATACTTTAGAAGTATAAAGTGTTCATATTTATTTCATGTTGCTATTAGTTTATTTATGTTCACTCTTTAACATACAAGTAAAGCATTTAGATTTGCATATTTAATTGTTCACCTGGAGGAACAAAAGGTTATGGTTAAGAAGGTTATTACTCATTAAATAATCTCTTAATAAAAAAAAATAAAACAAAAATAAAAAAAATCTATAATTAGCAGTTATATGCCATGTGATAGTTGCCTGGTAGGTAGCGCCTTTTCAGTTATTGAACACCTTCATGATATATAATTTGCAAAAGAACTGACATTTTTTTTTACTATTGACAGCATGCACCTCCCTTAAACAGTTTGTGTAGATCCATTTGTATCAATGCAAAACAAACATTTGTCTATTTCTTTAAGAAAAAATTCGGACACCCCAATAAGATCTGTATTTTCTACGTGTAGAGTCCAAGATTATTCAGTTTTCTTTGCTATGTACATGATCATGTGATGGATATATGCTAAAAGTTACAATTTATATTTTTGTGAAATATTTAATGTAAAATATAATCTTATCGGAGTGTCTAAGTCCGCCGATTTGTTATGAATCAATCTCAGCGTAAGTTTTTGGTCTGATATGTTGGACTCGATACTCTTTTATAATAACAGAACAAAAGATACTTTTATTGATTCAACGTATTCAAAACAGTACATAGTATAATACACAATTCATATGCAGTGCACTGTTGTATAAATGAATGAATATAATAATGACTAAGGGCGATAAATACTTGACTGTACAGAGAGAGAGATAGAGAGAGAGAGACAGACAGACAGACAGAGACAGACAGACAGACAGACAGGTAACTAATCAGCAAGAGATGATAATCTAAGATGGAATGCATTATTCACATATATTCCTGGGTAATTTAGAGTTGTTAAATCTTCATTTTTGAGTAACTGAAGTATTTTGTACATGTTGGTTTACGTCAAAAATAAGGATCAATACAAGATTTTCTAAGTGAGAATGTATAGAGTGTAGATTAAAATAAAATGATATTCATCTTTAATATCATAATTTACACTACGTAAAAATATCCTTTGATGTCGTTCTTTTCATACATGTCAACCAGTCTCGATATTTAATATATGTGATGAGACCATTCATGTACTTAAAGCCTTTCTGTGGCTGACATAAACAATTATTCTGAGATAAGAAGTGGTTTCGAACATTTCTTGTTTATCTATGTAGATGTGTGCAATTTCCGAAGCAATTGCTGAACGCCAGTCAGAATGAAATGTAATTTAGTCTTTGGTTACAAAGACATATAATGGAGGATATACGGACCAAAACATGAGCTAAATAGAATAGTTCTCACATTAAAAACCCAGTTTTTATAATTCTTTCTTTCTTTTGTAATAAGTAATTAGTACATTTTTTGAAGATAATAATTATTTGTGTTTAGCAATTAGAACCAGTACTTAATGATATATCTGATTAAATAAAGTGGATATCGAAAACAAAAGTGGAAAGAGGCTTTCTCCTTGAAGAAGCCCAATTGAACAATTAAAATATGTTTGAGTACGTATTTAATTGCTTTACATGTGATTATACTGAATTTTAAATAAATCGTATTATTGTTAACATTTTCCTAGTCACTCTATATTGAAATTTTTTATGCCATGGACTTGTCTTTCCACGTAATCAAATGCTTTTATAAACTCAATAAAGACACATAAAATCTTGTTCTTTTGTTCGAGCATCTTTTGAACAAGAAATGATATAAACATGGCATCAACTGTACTATTATTCTTCTTAAAACCAAAGTATGCATCAGTAATGATATCATAAACGCCCACGATAACAGTCTTTGATTTAATATGCAGGCGAAAACATTTCCTATATACCTAAGTAACGTTATCTCTCTATAATTATTTGCATCTAATGGATCAACGTTTTTAGAAATTGGTATAATAAGACCCTTGCTCCAATTTTAAGGATAAATACCGCCACTGAATATCGTATTGAAAGGCTTGATAAAACGAAATATGGAAATTACGCAATAATGTATTAATGCAAAGTTGTGTCAATTCCTGGTGCTTTATTGTCTTTTTGAAAACTTTTACTGCTGAACTAGGTTCTTCAATTGTATTTTGAGCAGCCAGCTCTGCAAAAATCAGTTCGCTTAAATTTTTCAGTTTGTCTTTTATGTTTATACTCTGCTCTAATTGACCAGTATCTTTTTCTGATAAGGCTGTTCCGATGTTCTAAATATGTTCATAAAAGCAAAACAATTATTCGAATGATTAGCAAAACGTTTCGGACTTTTAAAAAGAGTCCAAAACTCATGCGGATTTTCATTTCGTAAATCATGCATTTTTACCTTCTTGCTCTATTGTAACGCACGTGTTTGGCAGAACTTTTACATTCTTTATTTTTCATTATGCAATTTCTTCTATTTACATCAGATTTGAAGGAATTATAATTAATCAAAGCACCTTAATAGTTTCCTTTGATCTCTGCATTTACCATTAAAGCAAGGGATATTGTCTTGAAAACAAACGTTAAATTTCACGTCCTGCTAATGCAACATTTGATTTTCGAAATATCGATTTGCATTTTATCTAAGAGTCCTAAAGCACTACTGTTGACGTGTTCTTCCAGTTTCCCAATGTGACTGTATATCAGCAAGAAACGCGGCTTTAAAATCTGGATTCCATTAATGTTGTAGGATTGTAAATTTCATACAATTCCGATGATTAATTGCGGCTTTTAACGAAAAAGACAATAGATTATGATCATTTTGTAATTATTGCAATGTCATAACTCAGTGAAACAGTATCATCTCTCAATAATGCAATACTCTCTCGTAATAACACTGATAATGACGAGCAGTTTTCGTAATAACAATGAATTTTATACTGACACGCAGTTTTCGTAATAATACAATTATTTCTTATAATGACGCACAGTTTTCGTAATAATGAAATGATTTCGTATAATGACGCGCAGTTTTCGTAATAACGCAATGATTTCTTATAATGACGGGCAGTTTTCGTAATAATACAATTATTTCTTATAATGACGCGCAGTTTTCGCAATAACACAATGACGTTTCTTAATGACGCACTTTTATTTCTTAACAACACAATAAACAATAAAATGCCCACAGATTTTTCTCCATTGAAAGGCTCAAAACAAATAAATTAATAAATATGAATCATAAATTGTTCATCCTTGCATCTATGTAAATCTAAATATATCTGGGATCGGTTTCCGTTAGCATGCATTCAAGAATCACCCCACCTTTCCTCAGCAGTAAATCTTTACACACACGAAAGTATAGTCTGGCAAGCATAGATACATAGTTTTCAAGGCAATTTACAAAAGGTTCATTACATTTCTTGCTGCATTAAAGAACGAAGCGAAATCAATTTAATAATGCAGTAATAAAGATTTTCACTTGTGTACAGTCTCACATATTGCTTTCATGTAAGCAATGCAGACTGTGCGTAAAACATTCAATGTACTTTTGTTAAGGCAATTCCTCGATTCTTTGCTCATACAGAGAAGATGCTAAATGACGCCACCAAATGACAGTATTGTAAACACACGAGATGTGTTGGATCAGTGTTTGTAAGTTCAACATGACCAGTAAAGTCCTAAAACGTCTCCTACTGAAACATCATCAGCCATAACACCTCTAATGAGATTATCCTAAAATTTATTTTGTAGATTTCAACACTGTCAAGTCATTCTAATAGGAGTAGCATAACAAGAATCATCGCCATCGCTCGTGATAAAACACTGTTACTAGGACATACAGCCTGATAAACCTTAAAATGTTTAATATTATCAAGTCGTGCAAGTCCTATCATCATTTCTGATTTACTTTTATAAAAATATTAATTTCATTAGAGCACGTTTGAAAAAAGTATCCTGTTCATTATGAGATTCGCGACGGAATTGTACAATATTACTTTACATGACATTGTGCATTTCATTCACCATCGGGAACTATCGTCGTGGTATATATGCTATATATATATATATATATATATATATATATATATATATATATATATATATATATATATATACACACACATATATACATATACATATATATATACACATACATACATACATGTATATATACACATACATGAATATATACATATACACACATATATATATATACATACATATACACACACATATATATATATACATACATATACACACACATATATATATATACATACATATACACACACATATATATATATATACATACATATACACACACATATATATATACATATACACACACATATATATATATATATGTATTAAACTATAGATTATAGAACTCTGAGTTAAGTCCCAAACAGACATTAAAGTTCTATCACGTCTCCAAAAGTATACAGTTTTCCGAATGAATTCTAGCGTTATTACGAATGAATTCCAAGCTTGACTGTGCTATAGGTGCCAATAGCTTAGAATAGTGTTGATTTGTTAACAGTCGAGATGTATAGCATTGATATAATCTGAAATGTCCTTAAATGAATTCATAATAATCCCAAATTGTGATTTTAGTCCGAATTTATTAACAAGAACATTGTAATTCGAATGCATAATTGAAATAAATAAAACCTCTCAAGTTAAATCTGAACAAAATAAAAAGTCTGAATCTATTTCAGATGTCAGGATGGGAATAAAAACTTTCTGTTTATTTCATCTTTATATAAAAACCTAAATCTTAAACCTTCATATCTAGAACATTATAATGTATCAATAATATCACGTCTTTTTATATAACTATATTAAAGAACATTGCAAACAGCAGTTACACCATGAATTCCCGAGGGGAATGTCAAAGTCCTGAACTCAAATCCAAGTAAACATGTTCACCTGCAAGTAATAGTAACCTTAACATATAATCTACAATCAAAGACAAAAATTAGCTAGGTAATATGTTATTTACAAAAAAACATTAGTCAGGTATATACAAACTCCTACCCACGATTATGGACAATGGACAAATGTCAATCACACAATAGAAATAATA
>JAECUM010063723.1:0-22630 GCA_016617855.1 Megalonaias nervosa | reverse complement strand
AAAAAAAAAAAAAAAAAAAAAAAAAAAAAGACGCTTTGATGGGAATTAAGATATCCATAGGAGCCAGATAAAACACGCTTTGATAAGAATTAAGTTATGCAAAGATGATATAAAGACACTAACTAACAATACGTATTAAAATGTTTTTTCCTTTCTTTTAAAAAATAAGCTCACCGCAAAGTAAGACTATCAACTCATTATCCTTCTCACATATGCAGAAAATGATTAAACTTTATCTAAACCGTTTATTTAATGCGGCCAATCAAAACGAAACTTTAAATATTCATGATGTATTTGAAGCTATGAAATTGGAATCAATTTAAAATATTTAAAAGCGGACATTTAGGCAGTAAAAGCATTACATCTTTAATACAAATTGGTTTGGTGCAAGAAAAATATGTACTGCACCGCTCAAATTATCCCACAAAACGTGGTGATTGCGCAATGGACGTTTCCCCTTTGCAAGCAAACCACCATAAGTAAGCTTACAGAATCTGTTTATTTTAAGAGAGATAGAGGGAGAGATGGGGGGGGGGATAGTCTGATAATTTGACCGTACTCTTGCAGAATTTAATAGTAAAGAGTACAAATATCCAATAGACATGTTTGTGGTTAGTTGTTCGTTGTGGTGAATTTGTTCCTGTATTGCATTTAACAGTTTAACTAAATCTCAATACAATTTTTTTTAAACATGTCTTTATTTCGATGCACGTTTTTTGTGTCCATCTGTCATTCGCGCTCATTTCCACACCCCTCAAGCAATAGAAGTTGAAAAGTTGCTTGAAGTAGGCTCTTTTCAATTTTAGTTGAATTCCCATTAGAATATTAGCACTATCAGGGTGGAATTTGTAAAGTCCATACAAATGTAAAAGAATTAGATAATACTTTAAAGTGTCACTTACTTTACAAAAATTAGGCCTTATAACTCTTCAACACTAATATTTAACAGGATGCTTCAAACCAGTGCCTCTCCTGCGTAAGCATGGAAATATATGGGTATAATTTATCCAGCCGATGAAAACGGTTTGTAAGTCCGACACAGTGGGGAGAATCATGAATGACGGTGGTTGAGGGCGGAAGTAATCATGCTTTGGGCGCAAGTGAGACACTGTGTCTCTCTACATCATTTTCTTATTTCCAATTGTTCATGTACTTAAGTACTCTGTGTTGCTAAATTTGAATTCAAAACATTAATCTTAACTGATTTAACTTGGGATTTTTCCGCCTTGGATTTAAATTGTTTAGGATTAAGTGCTTGCCAGACTATTGGAGGGAAGGCTGCCCAAATTGCTTGGTTTGATATTACTTATTATGTCTTGAAAGTATCATCAAAGACCAACCAGCCAACCATCCAGGTTTCAAAATGTCAGAAAACGATTCCAATCCAAACTAAGTAAGCGAAAAGAGTACCAAAATTGAAAAATTTCCCATTGAATCCAAGTGGTATTCCAAATAAAGTCCTAGCTTGAATGTGTTTATGTGTCTGTAGTCTTGAATATGCTAAAGTGCCAACCACTTGGAATGTGTTGATATGCTAACAGCTTTTTGAAGTGGCATTGGTATGAATAATGACACTAATAAATGTCTTTCTTTCTATTATTATTATTATTATTATTATTATTATTATTATTATTATTATTATTAAATTGCCATTTGGAAAAATGTTCGATGTGTAAGTGTTGTTTGGATTTTAACTGAACTTTCAACATACTATGGAAAATGACTAAGCACTATCTAATTACCTTTCCGAAAGAAACTTTGAGGCAGTAAGTAAAATCTATCGTTTGCAAGGTACTTATGAACAGTTTTCAAGTTAGTTTACAAATATTTGTTTGTCTTTAGTACCAAATGTTTAGAATAGATAACTACGATGTAAACTATTTACAATGGTTAATACCAGTAACATCGAATACTATCCATGTGTTCAAATAAGTAATTATTCACATGTCATTAAATGGTTCAAATGAGTTGATGGAATTTGATCAAAACATGTATGAAGACGACTTTAATTTGAAATGTCACTTCCATTCCTAACCGGTCATTATGAAAAATGTGTAAATAGGTTTCAGTTCGAACGTAATTTAATAAGCTTGAGTTAAATTTACTTTTTATTATTTAGTGTGAAAAATTCGCAATGTTGATCGCTTTCACCTTTGAAAAGGTAAATCATCCTGGCATGCAAATGTTGCTGACATTAATCAAGAGCAATTTATCAAACACTTCAGAATGACTAGTTTATCATTCATTTTGTAAGATATTATACCAGTGTCCCGAGCGCTATCTCGACAGAAATATATTCAGCCTAAAACATAGTACTTTACAATTATAAATAGCATGTGATACAGCTGACATTTGCACTCAGCAACGAATTGATAGTGTAGATACATCTTCATTGCATCACTACACCTATCATGTTAAGATACCTTGACGTTGTTATTGTTGTTTCATTGACAAATTAAGCATAAAATGAATTAGTAAAATACCTATACCCTCACACGAAGGAATAATAAGCATTCAGTTATACCAGCAAACTCACATCCATTCACCCGACACACACACACACACACACACACACACACACACACACACACACACACACACACACACACACACACACACACACACACACACACACACACACACAATGAGCTCTCAGACTGCATATGCAACCCATGCCACATTGTTCAACGTCATGCAATGATTGCAAAATTTATGAAGATCTATTCATGGTTTAAATGCATTTATTATCCATCAAGTATTATATTTTCAATGTTATTGAAAAGTCAAGTACAATTTATTGAAAAGGTTACGGAATGAATGCCTTATGATTACTATATATTACTACGGAGGATACAAATACCTTGACTTTGGATATTGTGGGCGTGGCTATGGATGATACGACCATTCAACTCCACGACCTTCCTTCTTTCGTAAGCCCGACTTTCAGTGACGAAACATATCGAACGTACATGAAAATGTGCGAGGTTCGCAACATCTTCTCCGCCTAGGAGTTGTTTAGACAAAGTCAGAGTTTTAGGCGACTATGTAGAACTGTCCAGAGAATAAAATACTCTAAAAGCGCTTAAGGTGAATATGATTTTGTAAAGCTTTGGCAATATAAATGTGCCGTCAATTATTTGTGTAAAATATAATAATGGAGTTACGAAATATCAGTTCTTATTTACCTTGAGTGTATCCAACCATTCATTACATCCATCCCATGACTTATGACCATAAGCCGTATCCCAAATTCTCCCTAATTAATAGCTGTATCTCCAGTCACTCACACTGCTGAATCCATTATATCATCCATAGCGGCTATAAACGCCAAATCCGCCGTATCCACCGTGCCCTCACGGGGAGTAGAGCTGCAACTACCTGTCGAGCAGAACAACTAGTGCAGGTTTCATTATTATCTGCCCACAAAAGGAAGTTCACCAAAAACAAGAACATTCAGTGTGAAAAGCATGTTAATCCTTTTTTAATGTTTCTACTGTCAATTGATAAGCATAAACATTTTAAATATTCTGTTTTTCTAAAACTGAATAAAGAACTGTATGTGTATTATTGGCCTCTTAAGGCGATGACAAAATATCCAGCTCAAATTATAAAATAGCAAATATATTTGGGATTTAAGAATACTTTTTGAAAAGTTTAAACAAAATGAATGAAGGCGCGTGTCTGCAAACTTGCTAGTCATTGTGAATTTGTAATTAAACGCCCGCTTTATGCATCTTAACAATACCAAATAATACTTTCGAACTTTTAGAGCTGCAAGATTTGTAATATTGTGGGTCATCAAATTAAACTGTCAACTTGGAGTATGGATGCTGAAAACGCTGAATGATTGTTAAGTAAATGTGACAGAAAACAGAAGCAGATTCTTCTCTTGAGTAACACAGACTGCTTTTAAACCCAATTTCCTACTGACGTAGAAGCTCATTCCTGTAACCAATCTTGTCTTTTCAGCTTCTACTAAATATACATTGTGAAGCACAATATAATATATATTCCTGTCAAATTATGTTGTGTGACCTAATACAATAAAACAGGCTTAAAAGATGCGTGATTTTCTCTACGTACGATCGCCATAACAGTTCCAGATGTCAGTCATCTACAGTGATATCACACGAGATAAATCAGATGCGGTCGTACACTGGAGACCATGATATACAAAGGACGCTTTCAGAGTCTTCTATTCAAACGAAGCTGAATATATTTCATTCACTAACCTTGTACATTACTGTAAATTAACGTTCGACAGAACTCTTCACCAACTTATTTAAATCGCAATATATAAATATATATATATATATATATATATATATATATATATATATATATATATATATATATATATATATATATATATATATATATATATATATATATATATATATATATATATATATATATATATATATATATGCTTTTCTAACAGCAGTTTGATAATTGTGTAATCTATGGGTACGTAACTTCTTCTAAAATATGTTTTGTTTTCTTTTGACATTAACTCAATTAAAATTCAAAGAAAGTACATAGCAAATATAAACGAGGCTTGTTGGAGGTGGGGGTGTGGTGGAAAATGGGGAGGCTCGCGTGCTCACTCTTTGAAATTGGGTCCTTATTCTTATTCCAAAAGACCATCTGTAGTCTTATTTTAATTCTGTACAGTACTAAAATAAAGGTTATTTCAATGTGCATAATCGTACTGGTGTAAATACTATTCTATTGAAATGAATGACACAAAGCTGTTCTATTCAATAGCAAATGAGCATTGTTATTATTGTTTTAGTTGCATATTCTAATTTGTAGAATAGAAAACAGTTGTCAATAAATATAAAAGAAAATCTAGTTGGCATGGTCAGCATGTGGCTTAGCCAATATGCTATAAAGCTTTTTTCTCGGTCTTGAATAACTAGTACTCTTTCAAGAATACTAAAAATGTTTAGAACAGTAACTCAGATTTTCATACTGTGTCCTAAACCCATAATTTTGACGTCGCTTGTTTGAGCCAAGCAGGTTTACAACGAATTCTGTACATGCAGAATAATTCTTTTCTTTGTGCCCATAGCATATTCGTTGAAATAAAAGCACATAGGAATACTTCTAGTTGGCATCGTTGGCTATGGAAACGACTGTTTATAAACATCGACCATGTTGTACCAGTTAGTAGAGGAAAATAACGTTGATACAATTGAACTCCTTATTTATGCGTATTAGATATAATTTCCATTGGTATTGTACCACACATAAATTACATTTGGACAATATTAAATCAAATACAGGTTAGTTACTTTTGAACCCGTTGAAGGAGGTTGTCCTCCATTTTGCATTAGCTATTTGTGCATTGTGCGAAGTCATGTCACTGACATATACCCAGTTTTGTATGTCGCATAATCTAGTTTTATGACCTAGCTGGTGTTCTTTGTTTCCTCTACAAATACTTTCAACACAGCTTGATGCTAATGCCATTAACATCCTTTCATAAATTTCATATAAAAGGAATACTCACACTCGATGTTCTTATACAATGCACAAACTTATGTACTGAGCGCAGCCAAGTTAGCAGTAAATAGTTGTAGTCGCCTGAATACGGATGCTTCAGAAATAAGTGTAGAATAAATGTCATTGAATCTAATGGTCTTGAGTTCCAGCCAACATGGCAGCTGTGTATTATTTCTTTCATATCTTGAAATTATGTGTCAGCGGGTGTTATGTTTGTACATTCTTAATATCACCTTTTAGTTGCCGCTGTCTGAAGTGAAACAATGTCCCATCATAATTCTTTTATTGAAATTAAATCAGGGAACTCGCTTTATTATTTAACTTTATAATATTTGTCAACTTTGGTATGTGAACCATAGGTATAGTTAACAATCAATTCTCAGGAACCTGCTACTTTTTGCAGGTATTTGCAAATCACTGTATGTGCTTCTGAACTATAGCGAACTTTAAATTTAGTAGCACAAGACATAATGATCGTCATGTTTTATGTCATTTTTGTTCTCCAATCTGACCTATGTGCAAAAATAATTGACCTGGATGTACAGACGTAGCTGCTTGAAGAGTTGTACTTTGTGGTATATACTTGTCAAAAGTCAAAGGTGTTGAAAAAAATTCCTTCTATAACTGAGTTTTCCTCCTATTAATATTTTACTAGTAATTATATTTACATGATCTCATCTCATCTCTCCCTCTCTCTGTCTCTGTCTCTGTTTCTCTCTCTCTCTCTCCAACGTACTTCAATCACTACAAACGTCTGCAGTGTCATAATTTTGGGACCTGGCCCTGCAATTTTTGTATTTTCATTGTTCACACCAAATTTTATGTCCGCATTAAAACAACGAATATTTGCATTATTAAAATAATCTGAAAAAAAATAGAACCACATCAGACAAAGAAAAATTACAGTTGAAAGCAATATCTGAATAACCTTAGAGCTGCCTGTCTAAGTAAATATACTTGACGGAGGTTTGAAAAGTTATCTAAATATAAATATAACTTCTTGTGCTCTACTGTGTCTCTATTTGAACGTTACGTGAACGTTTATATGGCATAAAAGTTTATTTATTAAAACGATTATATGCGTACTTTTTCCCTCAAATCGTCTATGTTTAAGACATGTATTTGTTTAATTGTGATATTCAGATAAGTCACTTTTATTGATTACATTCAATTCGACAGTTCTATTAGTATTTGTTTTCTTTTAATGTCCGGTACACCACGGTCGACTATTTATGTCCTTAAAGTTTTCTGAACAAAAAAAAAAAATACAACAACGCTACATTTCAAAGCAACAATCAGCAAACCTAGCAAAGACGAGAGCTGATATATTTTAAGCATTGCAATTTGAGCACGAAGCTAGTTTTTTAATGTCAACTACATTAAGCAGAATTATAATTTCAGGATGCTGTCCTTCTCCCATTTCAGTTTTGTTTTCAATGCATTAAAACAAAATCCTCATAGTTTGTGATATTTTCAAGATCTGTGCATTTTGTTTTCAAGGACTACGCATGTTTACGTTTCCTAAATGTTGTTGCAATTTATATTAGGAGACCTTAACTTGTAATGGGTGCTTTATTGCCATGGTTGTGCTGATATACCGTTAGCCGAATGAAAATATACACAGACACATACATGCTCATATAGTTTGTAGTAGACGGTGCAAACACGAAGGTGTGGACAAAACTAATACCATGACATACTTAAGTACATCCGTTAGAGAAAAAGACCGGTAAATATTAACCTTATGCCAGTCATATTCATAAATACCTTCAGAACATTATCCATCAATATTGGTAAGGAGGGAACTAATTTACATCTAAAATTGCGTATCCTAGGCCCTATCCTAAGTATAGACTCATACAGCCATGAAATAAGAGCCACGTGCACATAAGATTTGTATTAATAATGCTTTATTTCATCTAGTGTTTTTGTCACATATCTAGAATTTTAAACCTATTTGACAGAGTTGAATTAGACTTTAATATCTGATTCCTGTATAACAGGTTTTTCACTCACTAGAAGCAAAGCATACGGACCTATAAATAAGCCATTAGCAAAAATGATGTTGAAGATAACATTGTACGAATACAGATATAAAACACCTTAAAATTATTGCAGAATTTGCTCTTATCTTAAATAATTTATGTAATTCTCAACGCTGATTCTCTACTGATTTTTATTTAAAATTCTTTCATCGTAATAATCTCTTGTTAAACTCCTGTTGGACAAGTAAATTCAATCGTAAACAAATCTGTTGTGCGACTGTGTGTTGTTCGTGGAGTTTATGAGAGGATTTAAAACCTTTGCTTTGGTAAGATTCTACAGGTATTTTAAGTAGTCTAAGGTCAATATTAGGAATATTATTAGAAATATTGCTATTTCTAAATTATTTGAGTTAGTACGAATTAAATAGTTTGTGTTCTCTATACCTGGGAAGTGGGCAATCCTTTTCTAAAGCTGAAGGATGGCAGCGATAGCTGTAGCCAAACCCCAAGGAGGGAGGATTACTACATACTTCCCTACTGAACTCAAAACAACAGAGCAGGGAAGACTACTATTAGCCTACAGAAGACCGGGAGTACAAGTCATAGATGTTACTACCTTCACAGAGGGAGAACGGCCAAAACCGGCAGAGCTACTCCAAAGCCTTGTCGCCATGGGCCTCAAGCCTGAAATGATACAAGGACTACAGAATGGAGGTAGGGGAATCTATTACATATTCCCACAGAGCGAGAAGATGCTGTTTAAGAATGGGCATAAATTTGACATCAAGGGAAAAGAAGCAAAGGTGTACAGTCCACCTTCCCTAATAAAACAACTGGGGGAGAAGAGTGTGGAGATACATGTTTCGGGACTCCCAATAGAAGTCCCGAACGGAGAGTTGATAGCGAAAATGGAAAAGAAGTTTGGAATTAAGGCCATGAACCATCAAATGGCTACTTACTGGGGTTTCCCCAAGATCCTGACAGGAGTCAGATTGATAACGATGACAGAGACCGAAGCACGGAAGATTCCAACATCTTTTTACGTGATCGGATTCAAGATACAGACGTGGTACAAAGGGTGTCAATACCATCGACCCTGCTTCAAGTGTGGAAATATAGGGCATCTGCAAAGGGATTGTCAAGGGACAAATGAAGTACAAAACAGCTATGCAGCTGTAGCGGCAGGGAGAAAAGGACAGATGGCAACCCCTTCAACAGAGATGGATGGAATTGAAAATGGAGGGAAAGAAACTCAAAAAGAAATAAACGAGGAAACCGGATTAAAACAGATAATAGCAGAAGTGAATCTATCGGCCGATACAACGTGTAACACGAAACTAATACTACTGACGAATCTGATAAATGGTTAGATGCGAGCCAAACCAGCTCTTCAGAGAAAAAAAGGCAAAGGCTAGAGCAAGAAAACTGCAAAAACAAAAAGATCAGGAAACTAAGGAGAAACAACAAAATGAAAAAAAGAAAACTTGTTATGAAACGGAGGAGATAGCATATAAAGAGAAACAAACCATCGAGGATACCATTATACTGGAGTGGCCACCAAAAGGAGGAGCTGAAAAAGAGTCTGTAACCCCAATCCTGGTTCAGAAGAGGAAAAGGTCTGCCTCGACCCCAAGGACTCCATCTGAGCCAGAGGTTATTGAATTAATAAAAGAAGCAAGAGAATCCCAAAGAGCAATATCACTCAATAGAGAGCAACAGAGGGATCCCCAGAGGAGACCTCTGACCATACAAGAGTATAAGGCAAAAAGGATTGCCCACTAAGGGGAATATTATATTTTTGATCAGTAAATAACTTATAACATAAATAAAACAATGAACCAAATACAGACAAGATGGAGGGACTAAACCTCAGAATCTTGACTGTGAATATAAAAAGATTCAAAAATAAAGAAAAGAAAATTATAGATTATGCTAAGTTATATGACATTATTTTTATTCAAGAAACACATGGTCTAACCGAACAAGAAGTGAAATTACTGGAAGAAGAGCTAGGCGCTTTAGTAATCACAAACAACTACCCAGGAAAGAAAATGGCTGGAGTGGCAACAATTGTTCGGAAAGAGTCCAAAGGCTTAAACTTTGAAGAAATAAAGACAAATACTGAATTTCAAGGTAGATTGATACATATTAAACTAAACAACTGGAACTTTTTTAACATTTATGTACCAGCAGGGGGTATTTCGCCAACAAAAACAAAATTTATTTAAAAAATTACAAACTATTTGCAACATTTTATGGAACCTTGTATTATGGGGGGGGGGAATTTCAATTGGATTTTAAATGAGGAAGACAAAAGTGAAAAACTTTCGGAATCAGATAAGGTACTTAGAAAATGGGTTAATTTTTTTTATTACAACAAACAACTTAATGGACACATTCAGATGGAAAAATGTAAACATTAGAAAATATACCTATATTTACGAGCAAAACAAAGGAAACAGACTAGACACATTTTATATTTCTGATAATCAAATTGCAATGGTTAAAAAATGCAACATTAAAGATGAAAAAATAGCAGATCACAATTTGGTTGAACTTGAAATAGAATTTGGAAATAATTTAAATGGGGGTATGGAATATGGAAAATGAATAATTTACATTTAGAAAACAAAAACTACATAGAAACTTTTATAAATAGATTTAAACTAATTGACATAGGAGACATAATGACAGACTGGGAGAATTTTAAAAAAGAAATAAAAGACCTGACAAAATATTATAGTAAAATCGAAAGGCAAAGAGAAATATGGATACAAAAATGCTTTTCAGAATTACAGCAAAAAGATACGCCTCATACAATGGAAGATAAACAAATAATTAAGCAATGGGAAGATTTGGAAAAGAAAAAAATAAATAGTGTTAAAATTAGGGCGGGGAAATTCAGTAAATTATATAACAAAGGGAGGGGACTATATAAAATAATAGAATTGAAAAGGGGGAAACAAAAAGATAGAGGAAATGGATTGGGGGGGGGAGAAATTGTCAAAGGCAAACAAAATATCCTTAAAGGTATCAAGGAGTACTATACAAACATATTTAAAACACAACAAATAGAAGTAAGAAGTATAAAGCAATATGTACAAGAAACTAAGTATAAACAAATAGGGATGCAAGACAAAGAATTTTGTGAAAAATATATTACAAGAGAAGAAATAATAAATGCAATTAATAGTTTGGAAAAAGGAAAATCGCCAGGGTCAGATGGACTAACTTAACGACTTTTATATTACTTTTAAAAATGATTTGCTTGATATTTTAGAATTATTATATAATAATATTTTATTAAAAGGGGAAATGCCAAAAACACTAAGGGAAGGGATAATCACTTTAATATATAAGGGGAAAGGAGAAAGAAATAACTTAAAGAATTGGAGGCCAATAACTCTTCTAAATACGGACTATACAATAATGAGTAAAATAATAACAAATAGAATTAGAAAATGCTTAAATAACATCATAGATTTTAATCAAAGCTGTGGGGGAGTGGGAAGGAAAATTTTAAATAATACTTTATCAATCGCGGCAATTACAGATCTAGTGAAAAGTAAAAATGAGAAAGCGATAATGTATCTGTTTGATCAAGAAAAGGCGTTTGACAGAATAGAACATGAATTTATCTTTCAGGCACTAGAGAAATGTGGGTTTGGAACCAACTTAATAAACTGGATAAAAGCTATGTATAGAAATATAACTTCCAGAATAATAGTAAATGGAGCCTTGACGGGTGAATTTCCGCTTGAACGTTCAGTCAGACAGGGCTGCCCTTTATCAATGATATTATATGCTATAGCCATAGAATCCTTGAATATAAATATAAAGAACAACACTAACATTCAAGGATTAAGAATACCTAATATGAAAGAAGAATTTAAAATTATATTACATGCAGATGACTGCACCAACTTTACTAGAGACGAATATTCTTTCAAATATTTACAAGAAGAATTTATAAAATTTGGAAAAGTCTCTGGCTCGGCAATAAATCACAGCAAGACTGAAATTTTACTAATAGGAAACTGGTGTAGAAATCACCCAGGTCTCCCGCCAAATTTGATTTAAAACTCATGTGAAAGCACTAGGAATCACTTTTGGACTGAACTCAACTCAAAAGAACTACAGTGAGTTAATATCAAAATTAGACGCACAAATTGAAATTTGGTCACACGCCAGGATTAACTTAAAAGACCGAATACAAGTTGCTAAAATTATTTATATAGTCAATTAAACTACATTATGAACACAACTCATCTAACAGAAGCCATGATCGGCAACATAGAAAGAAAAATAACGAGCTTTATTTGGGAGAATAAAAGTCACTATTTAGCAAAGAAATTTATATGCAGACCCAAAGATAGACCTCCCTAATCTAAGTCTGAAACAAAAAGCGATGATTTTGAATAGGTTTAAAACTTTAAATGAAAAACCATTATACCCATGGCAAGCTATAAACATTTATCTATATGGATATTTATGTAAATTTAATGTAAATATATATAAAAATAATTCACTTGTTAAACGTCTAGAACCTCCAGAGAGTTAAAGAACTAATATACATCAATAGAAACAACGAAGAACTATGGAAAAAAGAAAAAGACATATATAAGATATTAATGGAACCTCTATTAAATGAGAAACACGTGATAGAACTAAAATACCCAAATTATAATTGGAAAATGATTTGGAAAAATTGGGCAGGCATAAAAGTACCTGCCACCCAAAGTAGATTGTTTTTCTACATTCACGATAGGTGGTTAACGGGAGAGGTAGCCTTTGATAGGCATTTAACGAACAAAATACCTAAATGTAGACTATGTAATGGATATACAGATTCAAAGAAACATTTAATTTAGAATGTAAAAATAACAAAATTGTAAGAGAAAATATTAAAACAAAGATACTTATAAAATATGGAATTAATTTAAATTCTCATCTTTTATACACCAATGAAATTAACGATAAAGAAATATATGATGACATAATAAACTATATAAATACAACTATGAAAACAATAAGGGAATATAATTAAGAATTGCAACAATATATACCTGTAGGATCTTACATATAGCACACTTTCTGTCCTACATCTATCTATCTTCCCTAGACATACACTAAAATAAAAAGTATTCCAAAGCTAGGGAGGCTGGTATCGATCTAAATCATAACCGGTCTCCTGAAGCAATAGGAACCCATAAAAGTAAAAAAACTAAGAAAAATTTGACCCTTTTAAGGCCAGCCCATACAATAATATAAATGCAGACACAACAAATAACACAAACACATAGCATACACAGGGCAACATAGAACCTTGGCAAGGATCACTTAAAATAAATGAGCAGTGACTCCCAGACCGGGGATAAAGCTCCTATATACACTAGATTAGGATCGGTGTTTTAACCCTAATACAAAATTGTCATAAAAAGAAATTCTTTAAAAAAATACAAATTGCACGCACAACCTAAAGAAAACAAAATATATATAAAAACATTTATGTTTCGGACTAGGGTGTCCCTCAGATGATGATAATTCTGAGAGGGACCACACCAATGATCGTAATAATCTCTTCATAGTCTTAAATTTCCAATTGCAACCTTGGGATTTATCCATATGAATGACTTAATATAATCTCCATTTTTAGTGCAATTTTATTGTATCGGTTATAGCTAGAAGCAGGACACTATGCATAAGTTAATTAAGGTATTTATTTTACGTGTATTACCCTTCACAGGAGAGTAATGAAGATGTCTTCACTCGAAGCGAGTCAAATTCCACGAGCGTGAAGCTTAAGTGCAAGAAGGGAAAAAAAAAAAAACGATGGCTGGAAACACGGCCATTTAAAGGAGATACGAACATTTGCTTCCTGACAAATAATTATTGATACCGTTATTTTATTCACATAGAGTTTGCAAAGCAATTCAGAGGGATTGCAAAAAGGTTCATTATACTTATATACCAAAGTGATTAGTGATCGTTATGACATAACAAAGTCACATTTTAGAGCCTTTAATGTTTGTGTATTTATCCAGAAAAAGTTCATTTGTATCACGATGTACAATAAATTGCAATCCCACATGTGTGAGTTCTCAATATTCTCAGTCTAAGTAAAGTTCATCTTAGTATCATTTTGTGCCACAAATTATATTTGTTTTTCAAACGACCCCACGTTATCTCTTTACATATTTATAAAATTTAAAGAAACTTAAAAAACTTAATATTTGAGATCACTTTTCCATTCAATTACAGGGTCAGTGACATGTTATTAACATACTTTGCAGGAAAAGAATTGTATTTTATTAGTTCTATTTGAGATGTGTTCCCTTTATGTGATGATTATTTTCATAACATTATATGGTATACTATTTGTACATGGTACGAACAATATACTGAGAGGAAATCAAATTGCATATAACCTCTCTTTTTGCAACATATGATCAAAAGCAGATTTTAACTACAACAAGAGATGTCATATTATTTACAAAAAATTGATCGGATTTGTGGGTTTAAGACTAAATTCATAGCAGTCTAATGTTACGTATCGGCTCGTTCAAAGTAACACAAAGAAAGAGTGACTACAACAAGCTTTGTAAATTTTAACAAAATTTATTTCCCTAGAAAACACGATGAAAAGGTAAATAGATGAAACAAGACATACGATTTACGAAGAAGATTCCAAAATTTTTTTCTAAATTTGTGAACACACATAAGTCCTGTGAATAAACAGTTCTAAATTGATACAGTCTGAATCTCAGTTCCGTTCCAAGATGGCGGATGATGACGTCAGACGAAGGTTAACACAAAATGTCCAGAATTTTCACTGTGAAGCACAATTTGAATTCTTCTGCTCCAATTTAGAAATAGTTTCAACAAATGTCTTTGTCCAAAGCCAGTAGGGTTGTTCTCCAGGGAAAAATAATTTAGAAAGTAGATGAAGTACAGCTACCACCACTAAAACACACATGTTGTTCCTAATACGTACAAATGAACAAACACCTCTTTCCAGCACAGAAATCCCTTTTCCTTAAGGTATTAGAAACCCTGTAAGATGTTATGATGTGACTCTCAAATATGACTGACTACGACTATGACTATCACTATGACTGAAAATTTATTACAGCTAACTGAGCATTTAAAACAAGCTAATACGTCATTTCATGTACACATGCACGAAGCGCACGTGTGATTTCGAAATCCATCTGGACATTACGAAAGCCTAAACAAGTATCAGCCAATCATTTACATAGCTACTGCTGAATGTTTACTTGCGACGAATTTACTATCATACAAAGCTCGTGCTTACACGAGTCACATTTACGTTTTAAATAAATACGATGTTTCTAAAAAACTATTAGACCCATGCAAACATAAATCATAATAACTACATTTAATGATATAAAAATGAAATAAAAATGAAACAAAGAATTATAAGAATTTGAATTTTAACACATATATAATTTAACTACAGGGATGTAAAACCAAAACTCCCTTAAATTCGATTCATGTCATAGAATTCAAACCTTCATTCACTTAGCTACTACTCTTTATATATTCCTTACCTTATATTAAGACGCTCGTGAATTTTATATTAAAAATTCTACAAGAGTATATTCGTTCGATATGAAATTTATAAACCAAGTTAATGTTAGATACCACAAGCTGCTTGCCGATAGTGGTACGTTGCATTATATAACTAGTCTCATAAAACATAATGTCAAACATAAAACATTATGTCAAATAATTAAATTAACATTTTTCATCGAACACATTTTAATGTACTAAAAAATGAAGTTACTGTTTGACGCGGTTTGGTGTTTTGCTAGAATATAAAGCAGATAAAGTTTAGCCATTTATAATTTACTTGTCACATCACAAACAAAATTCAAGGAATATAAGTCACCAGGAACAAAGAAATACATTCAGTATTTACATTAAACATTATTCGAGCGAGAAATTATTATCTTGTATTCTTTCAATAAAGAGGTTTAAATAATGTATTCGATGTAATAAATAAAATACAAGCTACTTTAGTTAGATTTAACACAGAAATATTGTTAATAAATGGCAATGCAAAATGCTTAGTTCCAGCAGCTTTATTCATGGATGTAAACGCACACCGACATCCGATCACTACCTCAGCAGCGCAAAAACATTTTGTTAATGAGCATCTCGAATTTCAGGACTTAGATGCTGAAAACGCGCGCAGTTCAGTCTTGGGCTGCGTTTCCCTGTATCACTGACGCTATTGTGTCATACCTCGTAAATACAGAAGGAAGTGTCACTGTTTGCATGGCCAGGCATTCGGTGGTTCTTCTCACTCATTGCGATAACAGTTGCTCTTGCTTTAGCTCGCACATACATCAGACCAAAGGGCACATTCTTGGTCTGGACAGTGTGCACCTCGTTCAAATGCATAAAAATATCGTCACAAGTCACATCACCACACCATGACTAGTTTCGCTTTGCCGGTACCGAGGTGTTTTGCGTATTTTGATTCTTATACATTCGGCATGATTCAGGTTTGCCTTGATGTACTGATATGTAATGAGCAGGTTGATCAAAGACAATCTTTTCATGTTTCGATGGTTACGCTTTCTGTGTGTTTGTTTTTTTTTTTTGCTCTGCTAACACTGTTGGTTAATAGTATCATTTTCAAATTTACATCCATGTTGTTACACATCGTCATGTCGTCGCGAGGAGTGAGCAATGTGTTGTTATGTCCCTAATAGTTACCAACTTTGAGTTCCATGTCACTTGAGATACAGACCCATCCTAATGGCATAATCTAACTTGTTTCTGGTACATCAGAGCTATTCCTGAGTAGCTATGCATTTCATTTTGTGTGCGCAGAATCGCAAAAATGTACTTTAGAACGCTTTCATTGAAATGTACTGTCGTTACTATTTGAACCCTTGTTTTGCGCAAAGTAGGCCATGGACATTGTCTAACATGCGATGAAACAATATTCTCTGGAGTTCCTGTCACAACGAACTGGAACAAAACCTTTTTTCACATTGATAGTCATACATCTTGACAAGGCCATTGCTAGGCTAATGTGCAGGCGCCAGTAGGTCTTCATCCACATTTTAAATCGTAGGCATCCAGATTTCAAACGCGCTTCACACTTTGTATCCTGGAAAGGGGCAACCAAATCTAAATTTGAACCCAGTTTCACCTAATAGTAAGCATAAAACTCGTAACAACAGTGCGTTATAGCTGGTAGCCTTTCCCCCGATGTCCTACAGGTGGTTGTGCCTCAGATTGTGGTCGCCTACCAAACAGCAAAGTTTGGTCGCTTTTTGACCAAAACATCATCTCGCGATCTGTTGTTGCAGAGAACCAGTTATTCACACCATTCCTCGACTCGATGTAAGGTAGAACGTACTTATTGATTATGTTAATAAATTTGGTCCAAAATGAAACGTCATGTAGTTTATGCAGCACTTATCCAATCCGAATGATCATCGTGAAAAACGGCGTGGTCACTTTAATCGGATTTGATGTCGTATTCATAGCAAAGAACAAGTTATGGCCTTAACATATATTAACAGTGACAGTTGTATTGACTAATCATTTAGTTGGACCTATTTCTCCAGAAAAGATTTCAACACATTTTTGGTACCCTGTTATGATTGTGAGACATATCATTTAGACGAGGATGGTACAACGTTTTGACTGAGATTGTTAATACAATATTTATTGCGACAAGTTCCTCAACCTGCAACAACTAGGGATTGATGCTCCCGATGAGTATTACAGCACTGGTGCGCTGACGAATACAACACAGCCTGTTATTCATGGCACGGATGCGGACTTGATCACCATCAAACTCTCAGATCTTTCTAGTCTTTCTAGATGTGCTCTCCTCATCATTGGTTTTGAAAATTTACACAATTCTTGCTGAACCAATAAGTACACAACACTCAATATTAGAGCACTTATCAACGTCCCACTACTTTATATTTATCCGGAACATATCAACTCAACTGGAAATATTGCCGATGAGAAACAATGCCTTGCTACCAGTTATTTGTGTGGGTGGAGAGTCACATGTGGATTCGCGTGGGGTCTTCTATAGAATGTTTCTGTTGGCTACATGCATGCTGCATCCAGAAAATATCGATGCGTATCATAGATTGTCGACATTCGTCAGTGAATATGATGGAGCATACCTTCACCGTTGAAATGAAAGAAAAGCGCTTTTGGACTATCGTCTCACTTTAATGAACACCCAGATGCTGAATACTCTGCCATGCGCCGTGTACATCTAACATGGCCACGAGAAGCGCAGGCACTAATGGTGATTTTAAGGTCGTGTGCCTAATTAAGGTCTGGTCGGTCAGTGGAATTACCGCAAAAAAGGCTGATGGTTCCTATCGCTGTTCTTCAAAGCAAATGTTTCAGGATGATGGCGGTTTCACCTCCACCTCCACCCCAGCAATAACAGCGATACTAGCACGGTTCCACGCGCCGGTTTATTTCTCATTAACCTCCATTAAAGTCGTAGTAACCTAACACGGGAAACTCATGTAATCAGTGGAAACGTAGCCACACAGGTATACAATGACAGCAGCTTGCGTCTATGTTCAGCGCTTTAGACAGATTCAGGTGTGTGAGCTTCATTTTAAACACAGAAATGCCGGGATGTTCAGTCACTAAAACCAACTTTGGTTTTCGCAATTAGCACGTACACTATAACTGGCTGAGAGAAAAAGAACAAAACATTTGGGGAGCGACAAGAGATAGCACAGAATAAGATTTTTGCAGTCTGCCAATGATAACATCTACAAGAAAGATAGTACTGATGCAGCTTGAATAAAAAGCTCATAAAATCGAAACGGAATACAATATTGATGGTACGCCTTCGGTTAACAATAGCCAGTTCAGATTAGGGTGGAAAGAGGAGGGGACGCTGACGGACATGGAACAATTAGGTTATCCAGTGAATTGTATGCAATTCCACTGGCATATATGGATAAATTGATGGCACATCAGCCTAATCTACTATCGGGTGGAATTGCTACTTCACTTACAGTATGGTATTTAGCGAAACGTCCTAGAGGAGTACATTTCCTTCGTGGTATGTAGGGGTCTCTATTACTCGTCTCATCTGTAGATAAATAAAGCTCTACTAAAAGGACGCGGTGAGCCGTATTAGAGTGACACGATGGAAACATGCCCAGTCAACGAATATCCTGACAGAGGACAAAGCATTTGTAACTCTTGCTGGGAGTGTTAACTGACGTGTTGAAAATATTGTGTTTTTTCCAAATGTAGTGATATTATGCAAACTGATGATTTATTTGTTATCACGGCCACTTTGCTAGGGGCTCATAGGCTAATAAAGTAGATGTTTCAACATTATCTTGACGGAGGCGTAATACCTTAATATATGTTTGCGCATTAATTATATAATCAAACGTTGTGTTAAAAATATTTTAAAAAAAAATCGGAAGGTAGTCTATATATTCGAGGTTCTAACATTCAATACCTGATTTAAGAAAACAAATTTATGATACATTTTCAATGGTGATGTTATATGTTTCTTTTTAAGAGCCGACGATTAGTATCACATGAGAGTTTAGTAGAATGCATTTGCTTTGTAAGAATCAGGTTTTCTAAACTTGGTGGAATACAGTTATCTAAACGTTGTAACCTGACGCACCTATTGTTCTCTCTCGTCGTACGCTGAATAGTAGGTCATTTAGTCTCCATCAACATAGAAATAACAATGGCAGGTAGTCAAAGGTGTTACACTTTACCTGTCATTCGGTATGTCCGTTAGTTTCCTATGTCTGACATCCAATCAAACTACCAAAACCTAGTGGTTTTTTGACGAATGCGAAAGTCTGACTGTGAAAGTAAAATATATTCCAAAATATAAATGCCTTCTGTCTGTGAGCGAAAAGAAACAGAGGTTTGAAGGTTTCCCATGCAATGTAATTTCGTTCCTTTTTATGAAGCATTATGCAGACAAATTAGAAACGTTCACTTGGTCCTTTAGAACACAATTTAACACGTTGGTTTAACGGAACGAGCAGACTTCTCTCACACCACCCTTAACGTTCTTTCTCTGCATGTTATTCGCTAAGTTTGAAGATTCATTGAAACATTACGAATTTTTGCAAAACATCTTAGAAATTGTAAAGTAGAGTCCCTATGGATTCTGAAAAATTGAAAGCATCAACATTAACAATCATTCAGTTGACACTGTATGCTACTAGTTGTTTTAGACAAATTATAAAACTAGGTTGACAAATGTAAATTAGAGTAATGTACAAAGTCAGTGAATTAAACTTTATTAAGCTTATCAAACTCTCCTTCATAGCTCCAACCATTACGAATAAATATTTCCTAATTTTGTTATTATGCAGAAAACCAATATAAACTTAAATTCTCAAGTCAGTCACTTTGGATGATTATTGATCCCTATGAAAGAGGAAATTTAAAGCATTGAAATAGGTCAATATATTTATTTTTCCCTATCAAAGCAGGAAAATACCGGTTTTTGTGTTAATCTACATGAATTAATTCATGTCGTTGCCTTATTCTCTATCCGTCATCGTCTTTGATTGCGTCTGACAGGCATGAACAATTGGTCCGAAATGGATATAAAAGGGCCACATACCTGGCAAAGCAGCACAAGCAACTGCCAGTCCTTAGTCGAACGTTCAGGTCCTTCGAGGTCTTAGCATCGTCACCACTCTTAAAGGTAAGTGAAATTATTGGAAGTGATTAATCCATATAATACATTTATCGTTGAATCTAACGAATGGCAATGTTAAAAAATGTAAGCCAATGAATTCTTTGTCCTTCATGTAAGTAATGTCTTAAGAAAGCTCAGCGTCTTGTAATTTTGCTCAAAGTGAATAAAAAGGTTGATAATCTGATAAATTGTTTTTAACAAATATCAGTCTATCGTTTGGACCAATTTTACAATATTGTCTCTAATTCGGGTACATGGTAGCTTCGTCTGCAATTAAAGTTTGTAATATTTTCATTTATTAAGAATTCAATATTTTATGCAAGATCAACCAGACATTCGGTAAGATACGTCTATCAATTTAAGGTGTTTAAGATATATACATATGTGTATATGTTAGTAAATATTTGTTCATGTTTTATTGTTTCAAAGCCACCAATAAAGAAATAAGTATATTGCGTACATAACTAGAAAATCGATTTGCAAATAAAAATTGCAATGCGTCCTTCCTTTTCAATTTTCTGTCAGAGCATATTGTTTTGATTTGTATTTAAAATTTATCATTAATAGCTGTATACTTGTTTGAGTATTACTTGTTTTAAAGTTACATATCATTGTGCAAAAGAGTAGTGGATAAAGCGTAATTTATCACTAACTTACAAACTCATACATGCAAAAGAAAGGTAAAGTCCAATGATATTCAGCGTGCACAATATCATAAAAAGGATGCGTGGCGTTGGAACATGAGCTAGGTCTTCAGACGGTGTTAAAACTACATATACAGAAGGCATATAAGTCTTAGACAGAAACATTATTTTTTACAGACGCAAAGGATATTTGATTTTAAGAAAAATAAACATTTAACATTTAACGTGAAATCCAGATTTTTTTAATCACCTATTAGCTTAGGAATCTAGAAAGCCTATATACAAGTTTATTGCAGACCGTGAATTAAGCCTTACTTTGTTTCAGACATTATACCAAGAAAGATTCATTCACAGGTGGTTTATTGTCCCCTAAGCAGTTAACGGTGACTAACATCGCGATACGCCACGGTGACAGTTCGTAGTGAGGATCATTAGCTTTCTTGGCCGATATTTTATATCGCGTTTAACAGCATGAGAACTTAATATAAAATGAATATACATTTTATTATCTTGCAAGATATGACACAGACTGGTGCTATAACATATATGAACTACTTCGTCGATGGGACGTTCATATTAAGAGCAGCCTAATTTACTTACAAAGATATAAGTTTGCCTTCCACACCTATGATTGGTCCAGGCGACGCTTAGCTAGAATATGCTTTATTCCTCTTTCACAAGAATGAATGCACACGATAAACGGAAGCAAATATTGTCAAGCATCCTAGTTTAGTAAATATTGATATTAGTAAGCATTTCCAAAAACGGGCGCTTAGCCAATGACCCCATAACACTGGTCAAGGAAATCACGGGCATTCCTTTAGCATTCCCAGACACATAGTTCAAAACTCGAACTCAATAAGATACTCAATAATATACCTTTGTATTATTGTAATGTTTGTTTTCGGTTGAGACTTTTGCAATCACCTAATAATTTAAATAATATAGACGCAAACCTCTTATTTCTTTATTTGAAAAATCAGAAAATGTTATAATGAACCTTATAAACCACACCACGAAGCAAAATCGTTTATGCCATCTATTTTGTTTATTTTGTGAGCGTACTCTTTTGGCAGACGAAAATGAAGACTGCACTAGTTCTTCTAGCCTGCATGGTAGGTGCTGCCGTCGGTACTCTCTACGGTGGCAACGGTGGCTACGGTGGCTATGGTGGTTATGGTGGATATGGAGGTTACGGTGGATATGGTGGATATAGTGGCGGCAGGGGCTTGGGCTGGGGAGTGGGACTCGGAGGTGGACTTGGGGGATACGGAGGTGGATATGGAGGATACAGCGGAGGCAGGGGCTGGGGTTTGGGACTCGGTGGTGGATATGGATTGGCTCGGGGTGGTGGTTTAGGTGGATACGGATACAGCAATCGCCATGGAAAGTAAGAAATAATATTTTTCATCCTTGATATTATTATATCTTACCTTTGAAAACTTAGTCTGAGTTTTACATTTATTTACGCTTTCAGTTCGATGCAACCACACAAGCTGCTTTTCAAGATACATATCCTTATAAACCAATATTGTATTGAATTTAGCAACTCAACCAGTGCGAATGCTCTTAAGTTCTTTTTCTTTTCCAGATATTAGGTGGAACAGATAGAAGAAAAGACAAACACAAACCAGAAAGGGACAGCACGCCATACTTGAATCATTTTTATAGTCGTTTTTATCTATAATTCCCGAACCAAAACATGTTTGATTGAAGAAATTAAAGAGAAGTTTGGTCATAGTTTTATTACATTTTAAACTCATTCTCTCTCTCTC
>JAECUM010063719.1:0-23524 GCA_016617855.1 Megalonaias nervosa | reverse complement strand
ATATATATATATATAAGTAGATTCTTTTACGATGTGCATAATTACAAGCATATTTGTAATTTTCTTATATATATAATGTGTACATAAATAAAGAGATATACGTATTACACTCAAACATGCCTGCTTACACGCATATTTATTTTTACATAACTGGTTACTTAATAGGTGTGAGTGCTGCTTTAATCTTTTCTCACCTTGATCTTCTTTTTTTCTGCCCTTGCCAAGGGGAATAAATATGAACAATATAATTACAGATGTTTATCATGTTTGATATTTTCTATGCAAGCCACAAAACGTGGAATGAAAGTTTTAATTTTATAAGCATATATGTACTTTTGATTCCGATTTAAGCTTACGTTCATTATTTCCGGTTCTGGTTCAATTTAATGCCGAATAATATAGTATTGTCTGTTACATCTAACTCAGTGTAACATTTGTATAGAGGACTTAAGCGAAAATTTATCAATACTCTTTTCACAAGAAATGATGTAGTCACTTCAGCTTCATTAAAAAATGACACGATCGTGATTCAGAGATTTTCATTTTAAATAATGTACTTTTAGTATCCAGATTTATGTTGATAACTTGTAATGAAACTCTGAAGTCCCGTATCAACAATAGTAAAGGAAAAATATTGATCCCAAGTCTTCATGGGAGTAATTCATATTTCAAATAGAGTTCCATTCTTAGTTTCCATTTAAACTGGAGGTCTTTTGTTTTCCTCATATGTTATGTATAAAATAATTTTTCAGATTTGTCCTATGTCTTGAAATGATTTATATTTTTGAGTAAGGGTGATTCTAATTTCATAGCATTTATAATAGTGTTTTTTTCCAAGCTACTTGTAGTGCGTAAAAAATCCATAGAATTCTACAATACTAATACTGATATTAAACGTTGTTTTGAACTCGGTGTAAAAGCAGAACAGTACATATTACTTAATTATTTCATTAATAAAGAATTCAAATGTTTCATCCTATTTCTTTAGAAAAAACGAAGACTGATTATACTAGAGTGGTACTGATACAATCTGTTCGGGGTTTATGGTCATCCAATTCAGTCCATGCAAAAAATACACCCTTCCAGAACCTTTTAATCTTCTGTGGAAACTATGCGGAGTTCTTCTTTCTTTGAAACGAAAGTATTCTTCCCTCAAAACTCTTCAAGAGTGTCTATAAAGGGTTTCGACCGTGAACGATTAAGTGGATCCATGGAAGTTAAAAGTAGAAATATATTTATAACATGGACAAACTACAAAGAGTTTTTAACAGCTATCAAATAATGAAGTTTCTACGACTGAATAATATACATACAGTTATGCATACTGGTTTACATAAACAGATGCCTAAGATGCCTAACTAAACGTTGATTCAATCGGAATACACAGAATTATAAAAAGACTTTCAAATCAGAATTAAAGACAACATATATGAATATAAATGAAATAATATATATATATATATATATAGCATATATATATATATATATATATATATATATATATATATAGAGAGAGAGAGAGAGAGAGAGAGAGAGAGAGAGAGAGAGATCTGTGCGTGTGCGTTTGTGTGAGTAATGAAGATCAGTTTAAAGATAGATCTTATGAACTATCGTAGAACCAATTACAGTCATCTACGTTGGTATGTGGTGCTGACGACAGTTGTGAATATAATTTATACTGAGGACAGGAACTATTTTATTCTTTACTTTGCACAAGTTCTGGATCATATATACTTTATTTCACTTTTGATTCAAATCGATGTTTGTTTTCCGAACATTCGTTTTCGTGTTTTCTGCTTTTGTCAACACATTATTTAACTTAATCTCGAAAACGAAACGAGAACTCCGATTTTCATTGTAAAGTTAGGCGAGTACAAACGTATTTCATTATCTGCATCAAAACCATAACTTTTTTCGTAGTCAAGCCACACTTTGAATCGTCTTACTATTCAATGTGTTGATGCTACCTATCTCGATGGTATTATAACTGAATGTAAACCGTAGACGTGCATTCGAAATTTTAAAAAATGAAGCATTTTGGCCTTAAATATTATTCTTTAATACTACTAACTCTGACACAGTCCAATAATCAAAACGACATTATTTCTTGATCGAAGTGTTGTTGTTTTGTGCTAGACGCATTAAATGTTTACAGCACCAGCGTACAAATAAAATCTGTTGAATTTAAAACGATATCTTTTTTGTGCCAATAGTTACGTGGTGTAAAAAATTTGCTTTGTGTTGGCTATTGTCGTCATAGTCTGATTGATGCAGCCATTTGCAAAGATTTTCAAAGTAATCGAAGATTTTTTATCGCTTAATTTTATGTACAATATCCCAAACATTTCTACTTCTATAAAAATTGAAACTTTCTACAGTTGTTATCATGTGACGTTGACAGACGCACTTAAACCACATGTATTCATATATTGTAAGAAAATAACGACGTTTATTCAAATTACGTTTAATGTGACATTCAGTATCATATTCACATTTTGCGGATGTTCTTGGCTATATGGATCAATGTGATTTTATCATCCATTTCCCTTCTGTAGCTAATCATCTTGGTACACTTTGTAATCGAAGCTCAATGTGTAGGTTCTTACCTGAACGTTATATTTTCCACTTTCTATTTCGTTGACATTTACCATTGAACTTGTTTACATTTTCAATATAAATCATAATTTAATCCAAGCTGTGTCTTCGATAAATGATAATTACCATACAGATCGTTGTCTTTTGCTTTGTTTTGTGATGCTTACTATATAAAAGAGACGTGTTTTAACTCATAAGTATAGGTGTGATGGAACCAAAATTGACACGACTTTTTGGGCTAAACTTCGTTTCAGTTTCTAAATTATATTGCTATATGTGAAACAAACTTCAACAAAAATTGGCATCTTAAGTCTAAGCCAATTGGTTTAACGTGTATTTCACCAAAGGTATGGAAACTCCTTTGTCAACCCAATTCAGCAATATCGCTTCCATATAGTAAAATAACTGCCTCAATATAACAAGGAAGAGATTGTACTAACGCTGAGGTATTTTGTTAGCAAAAGAAAGTAAAGTTAAGGTGCCTAAAATGATGATATCACGAAACAGACGATATAAACCTAACCAAAAGACAAAATGAATTAGTTTAGAGATTTTTTAATTCTTCTGATGTTTCGGTTTTCGAAAATCCATAGCAAAGCGCAGATTCAATAAATTTATTCACCAGATACGTATAATTGTGTCTATGTCAGTAATACAAAGGTTCATACAAAAGTAAAGCAACGTTACTATTTTTGTCCAAAGTAAGGGTAACAAATACAAGGTCTTGATATAAAAAGTTGAGTGGAAATATTTGAAATTTATATTCTTATACTAAGATGATAAACATTGCTACTGTAAGTTATATATACTTGATATTCTAACCCGAGTCCCGCTGTTGTGAATGATTTAACTCTACTCTTCAGAGAAGCAAATAACTTATACTACTCCAATGGACAGGGCTGCAAACCTGGAAATGACTTTCCTTACGCTTAGAAATACTTACATTTTCCTCATTTGAGTTACGTATTGTATAGTCTGAGACATGATCCATTCTTATTGTGGAAGTAATATGTTCAGTAAGAAAAGAAGACCTAACATAAGAAATGATCACGTCTCATATAGGGAAAGATTGCTAGCTATTATTATTAGTAGTAGTAGTAATAGCATTAGTATTAGTAGTAGTAGTAGTAGTAGTATTTTGTGTTATTATTACCATGTGGTTCCGGTGGTAATGGTAGCGATTTTAAATTTCTATTGCAAACGCATTGCGTGATATCAGACGTTAACATACCTTCAAGTCATCGTGGTAATTTGTACAAATACTAGATGGGGCAATGAGACAAACGTCAATTCTCATTTTCAAGAGACTTGTCGAATTTTTGGCGAAAAATTTTCTTCTTTCTTTTAAGTAAATCCCCTTTCGTTTTCTCTACTTTTTCCAACTCAAGATCAAGTGACTTTAGCTGTTCATCATAATCAGTTGTATTCTCAGACGTTTTCTTTCCGTGGTTGTCTGCATAAGAGAGACAAAATTATTGTAATTGGTAGTGCTTTTGATTCACTTTTATTGATGGTTCACCATCTTTCGTGAATATAATGGTTTATATTAACATACATAAGATGGCATGTCTAATCTCTATAGAGAGAATAATCTTCTCGAAAATGTGCGTTTGTAGGTGTACCAACTAAAATGCCATATTGTGCAGTGCTACGAAATTGATACCAACGAAAGTAGATGGATTTACAGCATATGAAAACTCTTTATATGGAAACTTATAGAATAAATAATATCACGAGCTCAATGGCTGCAGTTTTGGTCTTGATTTATTTGATATATAGTCTTTGAATGTCACAACGATGGGTAAGAATTATACAATTTGATCCACACATTTTATCGAGCGCAAGTCCTGATGACCGTCAGCCATTACAAAATTGCGTTTGTTGCGTGCCGTGAAAGACGAATAAAGAGACAAGTACAAGTTTTCCAAAACTTGTTCCGCTGCATTTAATCCTTTATTTAGTTTCCAAATAAAGAAACTCAAGAAAGTTAATCGGTGGTCTATTCAAGCTGGAATTTCTTGTGATCATTGAGCAGGTCATCAAGAGTACTTATTGCTGTCACAAGAAGGAGACAGTGACCAACCAATACGCGTTCAGGTGATCACATGCACATATTTCTGACTCTATGGCAAGCGTATCAGAAGGAAGTGTTTTGTATTTGCTTAATTCACAGCGTGCTTATTTTACAGGCATGTAAGAAATGCACAAGATAGTTTGGTTCAGAACAGGTCATAACAAATAAAAATTGATGTAAGTAAATTCCCACTAGCTCCGAGTATACTAACATGAACGAGAATGTATTATTCCACCTATAAGTCATATCTGCGCAATACAAAATTATTGTTCTTTTTTTTTTTTCGGGCGGAGTTAATTGGCATTTCACTAAATCATCCTTCTTTATGAGACGGATTTCTGTACATGTACATCAAAATATCATTGATTAATAGGTTGAATGCGAGTTAACATCGTATGTCGCAGGCATTCTCGCGTGAAAAAATATAACACAATTCACACATAAATGTATGGTGACATTTTATTTCAGTCTCTTTTAAGTTTAGTTTTCAATTTAAATATGTCGCCAGCATTTATTGGATCTTGATTTAGGTAAAGGGACCGTTTTCTCTCCCTGGTGTGTGAAAATAAACAGATCTGCGAATTATAAAATGTATACTATCCCTTATTAATTATGGTTTTACTTATGACGCATATATGTGGAATGCAGATTCGTCTGGAAACGTGTATGGCATATTTGGCACCACTGAGATGTGCCTATGTGTTGTCACTAGCAGAGAGAGGAAATTAATTGATCTTGTTTGGAACCATCTGCATAGAGCAAACATAGCGCGGTCCTATGATAATTCAGTTTCGACCGATATGTGTTTTAAACGTCCAATGACGCTTGCTATAAAAGCTTGCAAATTAATTAGGATTAATATAGTAAAAACATTTGGAAGGTCAGATATTCAATTTAAACAATTACAGTAATATAACCGTTCTATCTCCGAGTTTCTGGAGGAAAATAACCTTAATAACTGTTAATCGTGTGTCAATGTCGTATGTTTATAAGATTCGATATGCCTGGCCTGAATGTCATCAACCCATTCTATGTATGCATCTCAACTTAAGTCATCGATGCAGTAATATCATGTGATGGTATTGAATTCACATTTTGATTCAAGTTCGAACAATCGAATTTCTTATATATGGATTTAAATTTAAGCCCCACTAGTAAATGTGGGACAAGCCCCAATTTCATCAACGTCAATGATAAAAGCTGAATTTCATTTTATGAAATCCAGGCCTGGTTAATGAATTGTATCTTATGTAGAAATAAACCATAAATTTAAAGGAAAGTAATATCCTTTAGTCAACTGTTATTCTAAAAATATCAATTAGTTTGTTGTTTGAATCCAAAGGGCATATTAAGGAAATGTTAGATTTTACATAATTAACAAAGTTAAAAAATTGTATACAATATATAATATTTACATATATACATTACGGTTCGTGCCTAGATTATATTTAGAACTAGCGGATCGTATATAACGCTATCAACATCGCTAAATATCAGACGTGTGTGATTGGATAAACCGAAGCCACTTTTGACTGCTGCCAATCCAACCAACTCAATAATAAGCACGGAATACTTTAAAACTAGTTAATTTCCATGTACAATGACAACTCAAAGTGATAAATATCCATCTGAAATGGAATAAAATGTTTTCCAAAAACACATTGTATGCATTCTTATTTATGATAATTTGGGCAAATACCAGAAGCAAACAAAGCTGTTCGAATCAAAACATATAAATAAAATATTGTATGCAATACCTCATAATAGTTATTTAAACTTTTATCAGATTCTGTGTTCAAACTATTCCAGTTTGTCTTGTGAAGCGGTCCGCTATTTGTTGCACTCGGTTCGTTCATGCTATAACATGTCTTTGACTTTTCTAGGTTGGTTTCAGCAGATATTTGGGCAGATGTGTCTGAAAGACATCTTATATGAATGTTCGAAAAGGAGCAAAAGAACGTGTTTATATTCGTGATAAAAAGCGTTTAATTCGTGCATTTGATGTGTGCACATATTGATAATTAAATTGCCTTTACGTAAAATAAAGGACGACAAATCCCTCAGTTATTGGCATTATTGATGATGTTATTTTTTTCGCTACACATCCAAAAGGATATCAGCTATTCCCTACTATTATTTATAGATAAAACTGCAATGTTTAATACATGAAGGAAAAAGAGAACAATATAATTATTATAACATCTATGTTGATTTATTGTTCATCAGTGAATACACGTAAACATGGTCAAGCTGAACTGCGATTGCCATAAACTTACAAAGTAGATACAAAGTATAAGCTTATACTGAGTCAATAAATTACTCTTTAGATTTTAGAATAAAAACAGCACACACATGAAACTGACTTTGACATAAAACGAAAGATATTTTACCTACGTTACCAACTGCTGTATTAATGTAATCAGGAATACTTTCCATCTAGTCTGTGTATGTCTCTTTCTTAGTACTATCCCTTTTCCTACGATATGAAAAATAGAGTCAAACATATTTAAATACTAGTACGTCCAAACCTTAATCATTATACATTGTTTACATCTTTCTAACTTCAAAGGACTGAGCACCAATCTAAATCAATTGAAAGGCGTTCTTTAATATATAATATTCAGCAATATATAATAGTTTACTTTGTTTCGGTATGGCTTAAATGTGCTTCATTTGACATGGTTCTTGTCATCGATACTCGTCCAAATTCCAGGTTTCAAAACAAAGCACAGATGTCATGAAACATAAGAAGATATTTAAGCCATGAACACGATGAAAATAAGTCAGGCATGTTTAATGGTAATAAGGTTTATAACGGCAGCTTGCTACGGTATTAGACAAATTAATATGCTCTCAAATATCAAAATTTTTAATTTCGTGATGTAATATGTTATTCTTTCTATTGACAAATTGCATTATGATGAAAAGCATTCGGAAAGCTAATTAGTTGGTGTCAAGAATGGATTACTAAGATTGGTATTACTATATATACCGCCTCATATGCAAGACATTTAATTAAATGGGGAAAAATTGATTTCTAACAAAAGTCACTAAACGTTAGGGATCCACAGACGCCTCTTTTGTAGGACTGAAATGGAAAAAAAGATTTTCCACTGACCGATAAAAACAACATTTCTGGAATGTTTTATGTTCAATATATCTAGTGTTCGTCAAGAGCCATCTTTGGACGTCTACCGCAAAAGCAAGACGCGAATGAGCCCGCTTAGATATGAAAATTTCGGATAGTTTCTGACAGCATTGCAACCACGGCATTGGCAACTATCTCAATTAGTTCGCCATGCAATCCGATGTAATATGGAATTCATCGACAAAGAACACTTCTGCACAGAGGATCACGGCCAAATAATGGATGTATAGATGGCTCGCCTTGGACGTCAAACCAATCAGCGTTGTGATCACGTTGAGCGACTGAACGGTCGGTGGCACGGCATTTGCGATCTTTATATAAATACCGTACCATGCTATTTCAGGTCAAAACCTGCTTAGCTGGGGCCTGTGCTGATGTTCCAGGCTTTATGAAAACAGTAGGGGTTCCTTTATGTGAGCTGTGTTATCATACCTGTTAGGGCCAGAACAGCATGCATCCGCCGAATCCTCTCAGCACTATGCTTTTCAGTATTGCAAATGGCTGAATACAACAACGCCTGGCGTATTAATGTCCAAACAGTCGCATGTCGAGAGCATGATTAAACCTCTGAACAGTAGCATGCGCATGGAGGATGCCGGCTTCGATCTGCCTTACCTGCTCGATGTTCCTGGCCAAGAGTTGCAACACTGCGAACATAAACTCTCTTACGTAGTGATCCTGCAGCTGCTTAGGCCTCTTTAGCGGTATCTGCTTGCCGAAAACGGCGGCGAAATTGAAAGCCTCATTTGTGGTCAGGGAATCAACTTCCACTTCCCGTTCTAATATTATAAATGTTTTACAAATATTTCTAAGCCGCATAGCCAGATAGTGGTGGCAAACACACTTACAACTTACCATTTTTGCTTATCTTATCGGGCGATGATGTTAGAAAGGCCCAAATTCGTTTACATCCCGCTCTTTTCTGGCGAGAATAACATTTTCATAAATTGCTTGGAAATCCTCTATTCATGCCCACTTCTACTGTTGTTGATCCTTGCGGATTTCCAGAAGGTCAATGCGCTTCATTGCTACTCAGCCTGCCTTGTTTGGAGCTGTTCGAATGCTTATCGTAACGTGTGAGTTCTTCGTAGAGTGTGAAAGAGGTAACTCGGACTTGTTAATGCGATATCGTTAACGAGCTCCCCGTCCATATTTGAGCATCCTGGGCCTTTAGGAAGCTGTGATGATATTAGCATGAATGATGTCTTGTTTGACTATCATATCATGTATGAACACGCCCGGCGATGTTATGGTAACGTCCTGTATTGCATCTTTGAAGTCGAGGCGAAAAAGCACAACCGATTATATTTTTAACAAGCGTTTAACAATAACTGAATACCCGACTTCAAGGCTGCAGAGTACTGTTTTTGGTAAAGGGGCCTTCTGAGGTCTTTGAAGTAATATAATTTTACACATTAATATTCCATATGAAAACTTTAAGGCATGTGCGTAATATAGGATCCTGGCAAATGCGACGTTTTGTCATTTTGACAGGTCCATTGGTTTTCGCTGCCGTTTTTGGTAACGGTGAATCGCCGATTCATATGTATGAGAAGCCAGCCACAAGACAAGACTGATCCAGCAAACAAAAGATACCACGAAAATATGTTGCACTTGTGAAGCCGTCGTTGCTTGTACTGAGGGTATTGTGCGTATTGGTGTTTTTTTAAATTGGCATTATTTCATCATAGTACCAAAGGTTTCTAAACGGAGGCAATTGACCCGAATCTCTTTCTCCTCCGCGTTTCACAGTTGTGCAGATCTCATTTTCGACATCAGTGCTTCTGCGGTGCACAATGGTACTTGTGCAGGTTCCGAAGTCGCATTCGTCATCCTTTGAAAATGTATTGATTGAGGCTGTTGTGTTCAACATGCTGGTAGGTTCTCACGCAAACTGCGTTTGATGCTAGAACTGGACCTTCCCTGAAATTGAGTTAGTATCACTCTCATAATTATGCACTAGTAGTGTTCCGCTATCAAAAGACTAGTCTACATAGTTCTAGTTTCGTTAGTGGTACCACTGCTGCGCTTGTTGCTGCTCATAGGTCATTGTTTCCATTTAGTCTTGTACTACAACGGCAGACCTAGCCGTGTATGTGACATAGGACGAGCATACCGTACTATGTGATTCTGGGACAGAAAATCGGTCACTCCTTTTGACATTTAGGATGTTTTGTACCCACACGTCAAGAACATCACGTCATTTTGTGGGCTACAGCAAAATATGCGTCTGGTTTGTATATTTGAGAGTCAACGCAAAACTATCAAGACGATTATGGTTATTAACAGAGCAAGGATAACCATACTGCCACCGTCCCTGGTGCAGGTTTCTTTGTCCTTGACCTTCACGAGAGACGGGAATCCGTGAAAATGAGGCCTTAGTAGCATATAATTGAAGTACTTCTGTTCCGGCTAACGCCGCTCACAAAATGATTGCAGTTATTTTTTTGAATCTATGTTCGCCGCTTAATAATACACCATTAGGTGTGAGAGTCTCAACATCAACCCAAACCCGACGTGATTCTCAATTACTGTAACCATATTTGGTCTGATCTTAGGCACCAATCTGTTATGCAATTGGAAATTGCTTTAAAACTAAAATAAGGCCATGGGTGAGCAACCACACCTAAGCCAAGAACAAGAATCATTGCTACTGCCTGTACTGTCATAATGTGGTTGCAACAAAAACTCCAAAATTGCAAAACATTTTAGTAAAATAATGAAAATATTAAAAACATCTGCGAGTATGAAACTTTCTTATGTGCGTAGGCTAAACATAGGTATATTGTATCAACAGTGCAAGCTCGAGGCAAACGTATTTGATGACGTTGATACCGTATTCAGGGCTGAGCCTATGGCTGGAATTGGAATATTGTCAACACTTGCCGCCTCCATCGCGGGTGCCCTTGATTTCACACTTTCGAAATACGGGTTGATTTCCATGAAAGGAACGTTCAATCTACAGTATCTCTTCCTGAAGGCGTGAAATTACTTCAAAATATATTTTATCTCCTAAACTAAACTCAACGTAATATCGAATTACATATCGTAGGCCCGACAAGACAACGTTATCACCTGGGAAGCGTTCAAGTGCATCCTTAACAAACTTATGAAATATACGAAGAATAAGTTACGGCCGCGTCGCACCCGACATGAGCTTGAATTGTCCTTAACTGGTTGGCAGAAAACGAACTGAGAGCAAAAGAAAATGAAGAAGTCCACGAAGAAATCACAATAAACGTCACAATAAAAATTCTCAGTAAGCTGCGTTGGGCTGTGGAAACCACCGGCTTGATATTAATAGCAGCATGACTTTAATACTAGGGCAGTCGAAACAGCTGCGATAACAACTTTTCTTCATTTCAAGCGCTTTTCTTGCTCAGGAGTACTTGAGGTATATTCCCAGCGCAACACCATCATAGAACGCATTTGGTCTACTTTAACGTATTACTTCGCAGCGCAGAAAATGCCAGCTTCACTTGGTAAAATAGTGGTTATCCTCTAGCAGGAAACTCAATGCGACAATAGTGTATATTTTCATGAGTGCATGATTACTCTTGGGTACACGCCTCAGATTCCTTGATATTTTGTTCAGTGACAGCCACACGTGCAGTGGTCATCTTATCCATTCGGCTTTATCTGAAGCAGCAGATTATGCACTCTGTGTTAATTTCAGCAGGCTCTTTGCTAGGGACTGCCAAACGTCCAAGTTCACAAACGCTAACGTTGCAGTTGTAAATGCGTTTAAAGACAAACGCGCTTTCATGTCAAAGTAGCCCTTACAAATATGACATTTCTGATATTCAATAATTAAATATTATATGCATTTAACTCAAAAAGCTTTGTTTAATATTGAGGCAAATGACAAGGGTGATACAGATACCACACATACTACTTTCTTTCATGTACAGATTGTTTTGAAGAGACCACAATGAGCAATTGTTTCTTTTTATATCTCCCGCGTTATTGATTCTCAAACGAATTTCCTCCTCCATTAAAATTTATACATAATTTTGCAGTCACAGAACTCACTTTTTCGTCTTAATGTGTCTCACATTCTCACTTGGCAAATGTATGATACGTTGCATTAAATTGCGCAGATGTCTTTAAATAACAAAATTAATGATTAAATAGACCTTTATGTCGGCAATAAGTGGTAAAATTTCGATAGCGTGACCACGTTTCAACAACCGGACACCCTTTGTCGACACATTATAGAATACCTGCATGGAGGGACCTTTTCTTCTATTACTTTGTCAATCAAACATACGTTATTTACACGGTAAAAACAGTCTTGCCACTACCCCCATAGTAAACCTATAAGCATTTTATGTTGTTCCCAATAATTTCTCACTACTTTCCTTTAAATTATGTAAGTCGATTGGTTACTATTCTTTCGCCATCATACTATAATGAAAGGTAGCAAATATGATTATTCTTACATTGAACTGAGATATAACTATATGCAGTAGTTGATGACAGTAATTTTATGTCGGACCATCCTCGTGAGCAACCAGCCGTTGCGTATGATACAATAGTTGATTCTAGGTCAAGTGATATGCTAATTGTATACGGTCATGGAAAATTAGTATAACGTGGACATTCAACTAAATCCTCAGCATAAAATGTTGTAACATTGCAAATTAGAGAACAATACCGCCCATAAGAATTCTTAAATCACATCGTTGGCTTCTAAAAGTTTATAATTGTCTCACACTAGCATATGAAGCAGGTACAGAGGTTTGGTTGTACTTCTCGATACAAATTATTAGATACATCCATGTATTGAATCTTAAAATCAAGTTAAAATCATGTTTTTGTGGTCATTGGACGACCGGTTGTCGAATATTGACGTATGTTTGGATTAGTTTCATATCATCTGGTGCTTACACAACTTTGAAGATAATATCACGCATACAGAGTAAAGTGTATGGGGGACATTCCACTAGGCCCAATCTCCATGGCATCGTGACCACCCCGGACGTCCACAGCATACAATCTATTAATGTTGTGACCTCAATATTTAAAATTAATGATGCTGTATTTGTATGACTTCATGTACATTTACAATGGCTGTAAGCAAAAGCTACGTTGAAATTGTTATTAAAGAAAAAGATCATATAGAGATTATAGGTGCCTCACTTAATCCGGGTTCCATAGCAACGTGAGCACTGCGTGCCCAACAGGCGTAATATCGAAGTACAAGACCAGTACTGAATATATGTAGCTCGTGGGTTGGTTATATTTGAACAATACACCACTAATCTGTACCCCTCCGCTCACCTATAAGTATCACGCAATAGTGCTTGGCAGAATGAAGCTGTAACACATTGGTGGACTTTAAAATAAATACTAATATAATGCTGGAATATGTATATGAATAATGTATTGCATGGTCTAAATTACTAAAGTTCGACTCCAAAATGCCTTCTAATCAATTACACATGGGGAACAAGAGAATTGCTATGCGTGTATTACACTAGAATTTCGGGATATGTGGTCATTAGATGACTAGAGACATATTCTGTATATTATGACGTCTTCTACTATTCCGAATTCCAATGACCAACAAATAATCTAAAATACTATAGACCTATTGATGGATAGCACATACCTTAGGTATATTACAGCATGTAATACTTACCAAAAACAGTTTTATTAACTTAATAAACGTACTGATGTGATATATGTGTTATCCTTGAGAGTTTAAAGACTATACCACAAGGATGGAAAAAGAACACAGTATTGCCCAGGTTGCTGCTTTGTTCTTATAATCGTCTAAGGTATTGAAGTACTTGCTGTATGCAATATTTAATTTGTATTTAAACTATCGCATATTAGTAGACTCTATTTGTTTTATGCTTTTCAGCTGAAATTATATCGTCCTAAAGCCACTAACCTTCTTTTCACAATTATGATAATGACTATAGCGATGATGATTCCAATGATGGCAACAGCTGCACCAATAGATCCACCTAGAAGACTTGGTTCTATTGGATTATTAGCTATCTGGTTGTCGGCAGAACCTAGAGCAATGAATGAACACCAGAAACATGTATAAATGTATTGACATGTCAAAATCGTTCCGGCTGTTAAATATGCCACCTTGGCTATAAGGAAAATCGAATATATTAACCTTAATAGAAAATAGGAATGAAGCAAAAGTGTTATAAAATATTTTGGAGGTAAATATGAGTGTGCACTGAACGTTTATCTTTTTTTCTATCCCTTTTGTTTGTACAAAATATCTTTGCAATTACATTGCACATCATATCTCCATAAAATAGCAAATCAGCTTTGAAATGACTGACGATTAAGTCGAATTTGCAATAACCTGATATTTGGATGAATGATCATTTTAGGATAAAATTGTGATTGGAAAAAATATTAAGCTCCAATTAAAGACGTCACAAGATGAACAGAACACAGTCAGTACAAAGATGTAACGATTACCCATTAAACCACTGACATTTCGAGTATTAGTGTTAATCGTTTACAAAACTTAGTAACAAGTTAACCAACCTTCCTCCTCCATTTCCACCCTCCCTCCATCCCCACATATCTCGTAACGCCAAACATTTATTAAACTATACAAATGTGTGCACATTGCAACTGTTATGAAAATGTATCACTCTCGGCCTTTTATCCAAACATATCATTAACATAAACTGAATGATTGCAATACCTCTGCCCCGGTTGCAGCCCAGTGCTATACGTGTTCCAGTATACGTTATTATTAGATATGATACATAATAATATTAATACCATCTTCAATCACACTTTATGCAAACACAGAAGAATAGGAATTATGGCCGAAAATAAGATCTTGCAAGCCCATGTTATCTTGCCGCTTGCCTCACATCCGTTCACTTTATCCAACGTTCGTCCAATGTAAACCTTTCTAGGATGCGGTAACGAATTATCTACACGGTTAAGTCATTACGAGGGAAGAGGTGGTATGGCTGGAAAGGTTGGCTATAGTTGAGTTTTATTGCTTACCTAAATCACATCTAGGTCCATGCCAGAAGGGTTGACACCCAAACGCCTCAGAACATTTACCCGTAATTCGATCACAAGTTCCATTTACACATCTTCCACACTCATATGCACAGTTCTGACCGTAATGCATTGAATCGCACACTGAAAACCAGCATAAACATTCAAATATGTACGGATGCAGGACAACTAATGGTACCAATGCAAAGTCACTTATAAATTCGATTCCATATTGGAACGAGAATATTTGAAATAGTGGTAGATAATCGCAAGCAGAGACCATATAGTTGAGGCTGAAATATTCTATGCACTTTATGTATCTTGTTGAAACATGAAAAAATTTTGAAGATAAAGCTGTTACATATAATTGAAAAATATTACATATCTGAAGAATATAACAAAACAGCCAATTGATCAACATTGTCATCTCTTCAAACAATGAAATAACAGTAATTTTGCTTCTGTCTGTCTTGTCAGCAATGAAATTTTGGAGTTGCATCATACTGATAAAACTTTACCAGTAATTAATATCAAAATGCTATGCAGAATGCAATTTTAGACATATCGACTATATAAATAGATCTGAGATGACATCTAATATTGGTTCATAGTCCAGTGTAACATCCACGCAGTCAAACTATACTGTCCATACAATAAACGACTCTAGCACCATTAGTGCATAATTTGATTTTTCTTACTTATATCACACTTCTCTCCATGCCATCCGTCGGAGCACAAACTCGGTTGACAAGAGCCATCGACTTTGTTACAAATAGCGGAGTCTCTGCAGATACCACATCGAGTTGTACAGTTTCCGTAATAGTTATCACTGCAAGCTAAACATAAGAGAGATTTTTAAAATATTGTGCAAATGGCATATGATACGTCCCTTGTTTGAAAAGTACATTAAACATGGACCACATCACAGTTTAGCTAAGTTACACTCAGTGTACTGATATAAGTTTCTAACAATACCTAAAATATTCCCATAATTTTCCCATTCTCGCAGTGATAGGTTCTACATTGATAGTTATAATAATATGTAGGTGCTCTGGAGGAGGTAAGAAAAGAAGTCGGAAGATTTATATTCAAATAGACCTATGGGCAAATTATGACTATCATGAATGAAAAACTCTCAGCCGACAACATATGTTCATCCGATTACGTCATCAGATTTAGAGTTTGTATACTTTCCTGAACATTATACACAAATATTACATATTTTATCGATAAAATTATATTTGCTTCAAATGACACGTTATCAGTAAATATGGGTAATTGATTGTCTGTGAATATAGGGCTTTAAGTTTATAGTCAGTATAGTATAGTCAATGTACACAAAACAACCTTTTTTTCCATTAAACGGGTCTCTTGCATTATTTTGCGACAGCAAAATATAGTAGCAACTTCAGCAAGTTAAGGAGTTACATACCAATGTCACATCTAGATCCCTGCCAGCCAGGATGACAACCAGCGTCCTTTGAACAATTTCCCGTGAATCTGTCGCATGTTCCATTCCGACAATTTCCACACTTAGATGCACAATTCTGACCATAATAAGTCACATTGCACTCTGAAAATAAGGATCAGTTATTGCAACTAATATCTCTGAAGGATATAACAAACAGTTGAAATTTTGAAAATATGGAGAAAACAGCACTATGCCTTGACTAGATGTCTTCCAACATCACTATACACCATACATCAAATAAGACTACAGTTTAAGCAATGCTTAAACATTGTTATCCTTGGACTGATTAATACAATTCAGTTTTCTCTTGTGCTCATAATATAGCAAAAACGTCAGTCAAAAGAAGAATGAACATTGAAGGATCCCCAGTTGTCTGCCAAATTTAAAAGATGGAGAAAGACATTTTTGGAAATATTATTCACTGGGGGACTAGAAAAATGAAAACGTCCATAATGTGACACAACATCTAGAAACAAATCCAGATAGGTCTAAAATATTTGTACCTGATAAATTGTTATCACCGAACTATATCAGAGGTCAATTTCAAACATTTACTTTAAGGGATCAATCAATGAGTAAGAAAGCTTGTAATTACAAACAAAGATTTTGGAATAATTAGTAGAATGAAGAATCCGAAATAAACGATTTGGAATCGAAGGATATTTTGGTTGATATTCAGTCATTAGGCTATCGAGTTAATTTCATTACATTATCAAACGAAAACATTAACCTCCTTTTTGGTTGATGAAAAACTCATATTAGGTATTATTGCATCGACCTTAAATAGCCTAGCTATCAGACCGAAAATTACTTTATACCCCTGTGTTCTCATGTAAAGAGGGGAGTGTACTGTAAAATATATGGACTCAACCTCTTGGATCCCCAACATTTGGTGCATGCGTACTTTGGTGAGTACTTGCATGCATAATGTCACTGAACTTGGTCGACATTAATACAGCTAGAAAGTTGAGACTACGGTCAATGATGGTTCTATTGATGTTGATTGTGCCGTCACGTGTTTAATATCAATCTGTTCCTAGGGTTTCTGAATAGTTGGGTTATTGGTTAGTTTTATACAATATCAAATATTTCTTGAGCTATTTATATTGCATCATACATGATATAAATACGTGTGATCATAAAAGAGATAAATACGTGTGAGCACGTTAGGGGCTGCCGTTCCAAGACAAGTAAACAAGTGATATCGACGTAATTATGTTGCATGTTGTCTTACGACATAATATTCTTTTTCCACATAACCTCTTGAAGGAGTATGTTGAAAACATCACACCCCTACCTTTACGCCCTCCCTCTTCGCAGACTATTTGCATGATTTTATGGTAGACTTGGAACTAAGATAAGAGATCCCTGAGAACTCAAACAGCGTTACATCCCTCAGTCCTGCTTAGTCAAGTAACCCTAAATAGGGATTATTCTGACACACAGCCAGGTCAGCGAACAGGATTTCTTGGTCCTAGGAAAAATTTTCCAGTGAGCCCCAACGAATTACATATTGTAACGACTGTGGACCCACTGACCGTTACGGGTCCCCGGAATTTTGTCTAGTTGTCCTACCCTGTCCGTGGCCCTACACACAACGCCAAATATAATAACAGAAAGGTGGGCATTACAAAAGATAATATGAGTCGATTACGTCACTCTTCTGCTGATGACTTACTCCATAGCAGAATTTGACGTCAAAGCCACTGTCCAAAGGAAAAGTAAAGGTTTTACACCACAATGCACAGGTAGGCATGTGCAGGGTTATAATGTTTAGCAAAGCTCCATAAAAATACTTAGCATTGCTAATGCTGAGCTTCATACATTTACCAACTGGTTAAGTTAGCTATGTATCACTGTAGAGTACGAATTGTATGCCTTGCAATGTTTCAAATTTATCTATCTAGAAGTGACTATGATTTCCCCATCTTTACATCAGCCGTCACTGGTGGAGTGACTTAGACTAAAATTATAACAATCATTGTTAACTATATCTTGATATGTACAGCCCTACCTTTATCACAATTCTCTCCATGCCATCCCTCGGAACACAAACCCGATGGACAGGAACCGTTCGTTTTGTCACAAATAGCGTTGAGTTTGCAGTTTCCACATTTGGTCATGCAGTCTCCATAAAAAGTATCATTGCAGGCTTAAAAAGAGAGAATATTTGTTTTGCATTAAATCTGAAATTGATGGCGTTTAAGTCTAGCTGCACTAAGCGCAGGATCAACAGAGTTGGTAACAACTATACCAATCATTATTCTAAGCTGGGAAACGTTGAGGCTCTGCATCTAAAACTACAGTGCCGTACTACATATGACTCAGTCCACCGTTGCCGACGTTGATATTTATTAACACTAAATGTACACTATTAAAACAGATTAGCTTGAACACTAGGCATGCCAGTAAGATGGTGTTTCCAATATTGTATAACATGGCCTTTAGAGGTTAACGTCTTGGGTCTTTAGGGAATGGCGTTGGATTAGGCTTTGACATAATTTGTAGTGATGAATCTCTAAATGGTCTGCAATTCCTTCGACAGATCTTGGGGAAATATAACTATTGCATGAATATATATTCAATGTCTGTTTTGGAGACGATGCGAGACATTTTAAGTGATGCTGATGTCGGGAAATTTTATGGCTATTCAAGATTGTCAATATTTGTTTTACGTTTCCAGGAGCGAGACCACACAGACCTGTACCAATATGCTTTGTCAACTTAAAATGTGAAACGTGTATTTGCAAATGATTTTGCAACTTCTTGCTGGCAGTATTTCCATCAGTTTCAAATGAAGTACCCACAGCATACTATGTAATGCAGTCCCAAAACTTGAAACCTACCCTGATGACATTTGTTCATTTAGAACTAAGCACTTGAGCAAGTACGTTTCATTGCCGGTTCAGACAGTTTCATCAATGATTATAAACTGGGTTTTATCAGAAACTATTACGGTATAATATTTCAGCCATGAGATGTCTATTTTCCTTGCAACACTGTATTCAAATTTGTATGTTATTTTCAGGTGCCTTCATGTCTTTTGAACTCGATATGTGAACGATAATTATGCAGCTGGGTATAAACTCTCTTCATGGATACTTTTTCAGGTACATAATATTTGTACTTATCCGTATCCTCTCTTAAACTATGCTCTCATAGCTCTCAGAAGTTAACCATTTCCCCTGGCATTATGAGCCTTCTCTATCCACAGCGACCGTTGTTTTCTAAATTTTGTTGTTAAATTTTAACTGCCAGCTGTGCAATGGTAGATATTCGAACATTGAATACTTATACCTGCTTTCACTGACCTTCACCTCTCTTACAAATTCTAAATCCAGTTGTAGCTGCTCAATTGACATTTCGTGCAGGCTGACATCTATTGTAACAATGTGATGTTTACAATCTGTCAAGGGGGCCCCGAGTGGCCGAGTGGTCTAAAGCGCTCACCGTTATGGATCACTGCCATCTCACCTCTGTCTGCATGGGTTCGAGTCTCGGGCTCGGCCAATGTGGTTATGTTAGAAAGCTTGCCGGTAGCTTCTCGTGGGTCGGTGGTTCTTTCCGGGTTTCCCCCGGGTTCTTCCTCCACCATTAATACTGGCCGCCATGTATGGCCTATCTTGTGCTGACAAATGGCGTTAAACCCTATAACAACAACAACAAAATCTGTCAAGAGCTGATCAGTACATTGCGCCCGTGCATTTGAAAAAAAAAATATTTCAAATGTTTCCAACTGTAGCATAACGAAATGTAAAATATAATTTTTATACCTGAACCCTATCAGCCCTGACAGAACTCCACCTTTAGGTTTTCGATGAAGATTGATATGAAACACACGATTTGTTACTGATTAAGTAATGAATTACGTTAGTGACGAAGACAAAAGTTGCGTCATTTATGTTACGTCTCTATATATTATTAACCTGATAATTCGTTGTAGCATGGAAAGGAGTTTAGATAATAACACTTATAAAAATGCATGCTGCAATATTATATTGAAGTACAATCATCATCTATAGACCACATCACTAATTATCGAAAATGGAGCATAGGGCTATCGGGACTGTATATCGTTTCCGTGAAACAAAGAGAAAAGGCACTGAACCATCAGGTAGCCTTTTTGTAGTTGAGTTTTCAATTTCTGCATTAAATCTGGCTGGTATATTGACAGAGGTAATGAAGTTTCAGCCATTTCTACCACGGACATCGAACAAGGCCAACTGCAGGTAAGGCAACTTTGAATTTGTAAAATTTGACTAAAGGATGAAAAATGTAATGTTCCTTACTTACCTTACACTGTTCAATCTTGACAAATCGATTGTTGGTACCGTGCACACAAAAGTGTTACAACATTTCTTGAGAGATTCTCGGTCACCCTTAATTTAATTGCTATCACAGAAGTTGCAAAACACCACACCAATATTTAGTCATCGATGTATCATATCACTTATGCTGGCGTTAGTCAGCCATATTATATTGCATACTAATGTGCAGCCATTTTGAAATATAGTACAATGTGGTTTATTATGCACAATGAATGCAAGCAAAGTAGCGCGTATGGATAGCAACAGAGATGTATGTAGTGTCATTAGTGACAGCAACATATGGCTCGAAGTTAAGGCGGCGTTAGCGGTGGGTCTTTATCGTGGGAAACAGCATTATATGCCAGAGGTGCGTTGAAAAATGGCATCTTATCAGAAAATTGTCATTCCGTTTTTCCTGCTGTTTTAGTGAAAACATAAAGGAACAATACATTTCCAGTGAGAAATTTCGCTATTTCTTCGCTAGCGTTTCCCCTTTCACTGGTTATTGCTTCTCCACTTCGTCAATTACAATCAAAGTGTATGCCTTGTGTAATGAAGCCAGTTTTTTTAATTTTTATGGGTTTATATTATTCGACTTGACTTAAGACGAGTTCGAACTATTCGGTGATAGAGTTTTCTTGTAGCGCATATTTAGCTTTAGTCGATAGTCGACTGCAAATAAAATTCAGAGGTATATAGACCATACCACAGCTTAAAACCGAGATCTCAAGGACAATCATAATGTGGGACGGAATGACAGATGATACTATTCCAGTCACTGCCACACCGGTGCTCAGAGACACAGTTGTCAGTGTGGTATCAGCAAAACCCACCGAGTCTTCTGAGCTATTGTACCGAGCGCATCATTGTTTAGTATCTGACCATAGCATCTCTTTTTTCAAGCCATAATCTTGTGAGTCTTGAATATTTGGTAAATATCGACATTATAATTGTCTCAAAGTCTTGATATGACGCTACTGTAGAGTTAATAATACCATTCTCTCTGTTTGCAGGTATGCTGTCTGTTACCTCCCAATTATTTTGATTCGGCACAGTACGTCTTTTTCGAACAAGGCTTCTCTGCTGATGCTACAAGTGATCGAGGGCATTTCATACCTTGAAGAAATGTTTATTGTCAAAAGTCGCAATTACCCCAGCCGTTTGCAGGTCTGCTTAGAATCTTCTGAGAGCCCCAGTGCTTGATGTCCATTTATTTTAATCCTCATTCCACTCCAGTCTGAACCGGTACGTATCAACCTCAATGTGGAATACATACTCTAACAATTGTCTGTATATTCTTTGTCAATATCGTACACATTTTCTGCGAGCTGCACCAATACTCCGTATTTCTGGTCGATCTTAGGATATGTCATTCATTCGTGCTCCTTGTTAATGTTGCATTGCTCAATGAATTTGTTTTATCGATTATAATGTAACTAAAATGCTAATTTAAATTGCGAAAGCCGACGTTGATCAGAGTGGCTTAAAATTCCAGTTTGTGGGAGTTTTTGTTAATGCCCTCACACCGGATCGTGTCTTCAGAAGCAAACATAGGCACAAACTAGGTGTGAAACTTTCGTACGAGTCCGCTTACATGAATTTAATGAATTTCCCATGTTTCGTTAACATGATTAACATTAAAGCTAATTAAACGTAAACCTTCGCCAGGGATAATAAGGCCATCAACATTATGCAATATTTGCCATTAAACCCAATGATAGTAACCAGACGCCTTTGTTGCGATAATTCCGTGTACCGACCTGACACTCCATACCATCATGTACATGACCTTTAACGCGATACCAGTGTCAACGCTTCTGGCAGCCGTGCGAACGACGGTACCATCATCTATTGAGTCTTCTAGGAGTGGAATTATAAGGGGAGAGTTAGCCCTAAGGTACAAGCAAGGTCACGAAAGAGGTCTTGACCACATTGATTCATGGTGCGCTTATCGTCTCGAATGCACTAGTGAGGATTATTGTCTTAAAGTGTTATATTGTACGCCGGCATATTAACCAGGACTGTTAACCTATATTACTTCATCGAGCATATATATATTTTAATATCCATACATGAACACCTGGGCTACCATTGACTGTGCGAACAAGGACGGTGTATCCATCTGCAATTCTCCTGCCTCACTAGTTTCGGTGGTAAAAATGGTTTTGTCTGCTAGCAAAACATTGCCTTCACTACCGCCATGGTTGGTCATTTCAAAATTATCAGCTATATTTCAATAAGTACTAGTGCCACACAATGAAACATTTGAACATGTAAACAGAAGGACACTTGACCGCTGATAGCACCACGTTTGAGCATTTCTTAATACGGAAACAAACACGACCCATGTGGACCTCTTCGCTGAGTGTTAGGGATAAGGTACATAATGACCCGATCACCACAGAACAAAACCAGCTGCTTGTCGTAAGGTAGAACCTTCGATGGTAACAGTGTGATTTTGTTGAAAGAGCTAGCAATCACGTGTGGAACATTAACATAAGTACGCCGGAGAAGCATGAACAATCAAGTTGGCTCTTCGAGGATGAGACAAAGAGAGCTGAGTTAACGCGTAATGCATTTTCCACTCTTATTAACAAGGCTTTGATGACAATCGAGGGCATCTGAAACAAGATCTATGCCTAGGGGCATCTGTTGTGCCAGCATTGGGAAAAGGCCCTGAGACAGGCACCTTTTATTAAAATATATTTGCCTACATCCTTGACATGTGGGCGAAAGAGGAGCACACAATGAACGGACCAGGATGACGCATAGAAAACGCTTGCGAAGACAACTCTGCAGACAGTGAAAACTGTGAAGGTGACAGGAGTGTTAAAATACATACATGTAAGTCTTCGAGTACGCAGAGCTCACAATACAAGGAGGTCATTTCGTGTCTGCTCGCCAGCACATGTTCCGGTAAAAGTTTATTGGTC